>JASTWF010001535.1:0-74496 GCA_030390025.1 Squalus acanthias
GAATCATTACAGCACAGGAGGCCATTCTGCCCGTCGAGCCTGTGCCAGCTCTCTGCAAGAGCACTTCAACTAGTCCCACGCCCTTGCCCTTTCCCTGTAGCCCTGCAAAAAGTTTTCCTTCAGTTACTCATCCAATTGCCTTTTGAAAGCCACGATTGGGTCTGCCTCCACCACCCTTTCAGGCAGTGCATTCCAGATCCTAACCACTCACTGCGTAAAAAAAGTTTTTCCTCATGTCGCCTTTGGTTCTTCTGCCAATCACCTTAAATCTGTGTCCTCTGGTTCTCGACCCTTCCGCCAATGGGAACAGTTTCTCTCTCTCTACTCGGTCTAGACCCCCTCATGATTTTGAACACCCCTATCAAATCTCCTCTCAACCTTCTCTGCTCTAAGGAGAACAAGCCCAGCTTCTCCAGTCTGTCCACATAACTGAAGTCCCTCATCCCTGGAACCATTCTTGTAAATCTTTACTGCACCCTCTCTAAGGTCTTCAGAAGATAGTTGACATTTATGTATAGTTGGTGCACGGAAGCCTTTCCTCTGGAAGTAGATTCTGGGCAGTGCACGTGTGCAGTCAACTATATCCGGAGCCCAACCACGGCGTAGAATCTGAATTGAAGCATTAAGGAAATTAAGTATTTGGAAGCCATCATTAGAACATAGGAACAGGAGGAGGCCACTTAGCCCCTTGAGCCTGTTCCGCCATTCAATGAGATCATGGCTGATCTGTGACCTAACTCCATGTACCCGCCTCAGACCCATATCCCTTAATACCTTTGGTTAACAAAAATCTGTCTGTCTCCCATTTAAAATTAACAATTGACCGAGCATCGACTGCCGTTTGTGGAAGAGAGTTCCAAACTTCTACCACCCTTTGCTTGTTCTAACGTCCTGCCAGGCCTGGCTCGAATTTTTAGGCTATGTCCCCTCGTCCTAGACTCCCCAACCAGCGGAAATGCCCCATCAGTTCCGCTTAATAGCTTGAAAACTTTGATCAAATTACCGCGTAACCTTCTAAATTCCAGGGAAAACAGCCCTAGTTTGTGTAATTTGATAGAGCGATGAAGTGCGTCTATGGTTTCTTTGAATTTCACGGGCACAATGGATGTGTGAAATGACCCTGGAAGAGGCCAGTTGCATTGAAGTCCAGAATAGGCTCACAACTTCAAGTGATGCAGTGACAATCACAGAGGGTGATTCCGTCTATGTCCAAGTAGAGGCATCTCTGCTACGGTAAAAATAGTTGGTTCTTCACCGGTGATTTCTTCGGAAAGTATAATAACTTGTCCTTCAGAGTCTCATGCTCCTTCTGCTGAGCTCTGCTGCCTTATGGCAATTGCTGTCCAAAACAGATACTTCGGTCGCACAAAAACAATGCTGGTACTAACATGGGCTGGAGGATTTGCCGTGTAGAACTGGCATTCAAACCTGCTGGACTTGTAACTCACGGGCGCACGTTTGTTACATTGGTGTTTGATGTGACAAGTAATTGTCTGTCTTTGTTTCGTAAGATGCTCCCCTTAAACATTGTGGCAGTTATGCCAAATGCAGAGTGAATGCTAGGGCAACTACAGTGTTGTTCGTACCAAACGGGTAGCTCCACTACTGCAAAGATACGTCCACCCAACATGCTTTACATGGGATATTTTTTTGAGGGGATGCTCCTCATATTTTATCGCATTCTAATTGGCAAACCTCTTGCCAATGACTCAGAATCTACTACATTCCAATGGACCAAACCCTTTCCCATTCACTCCCACTGTACTGAATTCCAATGGACCAAACCCCTTCCCATTCACTCCCACTGTACTGAATTCCAATGGACCAAACCCCTTCCCATTCACTCCCACTGTACTGAATTCCAATGGACCAAACCCCTTCCCATTCACTCCCACTGTACTGAATTCCAATGGACCAAACCCCTTCCCATTCACTCCCACTGTACTGAATTCCAATGGACCAAACTCCTTCCCATTCACTCCCATTGTACTGAATTCCAATGGACCAAACCCCTTCCCATTCATTCCCACTATAATGCATTCCAATGGACCAAACCCCTTCCCTTTCATTCACACTGTATCGTATTCCAATGGACCGAACCCCTTCCCATTCACTCCCACTTAATTGCTTTTCAATTCTAAAGGGGGTGCATGAACAGAGAGACCTGGGGGTATGTGTGCACAAATCATTGAAGGTAGCAGGGCAGGTTGAGAAAGCGGTTAAAAAAGCATATGGGATCCTGGGCTTCATAAATAGAGGCATAGAGTACAAAAGCAAAGAAGTTATGATGAACCTTTATAAAACACTGGTTCGGCCTCAACTGGAGCATTGTGTCCAATTCTGGGCACCGCACTTTAGGAAGGATGTGAAGGCCTTAGAGAGGGTGCAGAAAAGATTTACAAGAATGATTCCAGGGATGAGGAACATCAGTTATGTAGATAGACTGGAGAAGCTGGGGTTGTTAGGATTTGGAATGCTCTGCCTGAAAGGGTGGTGGAGGCAGACTCAATCGTGGCTTTCAAAAGGGAAGGAAAAAAATATGCAGGGCTACGGAGCAAGGGCGGGGGGGTGGGACTAGCTGAAGTGCTCTTGCAGAGAGCCGGCACGGGCTCGATGGGCCGAATGGCCTCCTTCTGTGCTGTAACCATTCTATGATTCTATGGAGCAAACCCCTAGCCATTCACTCCCACTGTTACATTCCAATGGACCAAATTTACTCTCATTGTACTTTTTCTTATTTACCATCCTATTCTTTTGAATTCCAATGCACCAAGCTCTTCCCAAGCAAAAAGGACTCCGGTGGGTGAAATCCCTTTCCATTCACTCTCACTGCACAGAATTCTGATGGGCTAAACATAGAAAACATAGAAAACATAGAAGATAGGAGCGGGATTAGGCCATTCGGCCCCTCGAGCCTATTCCGCCATTTAATGAGATCATGGCTGATCATCCAAATTCAGTACCCTGTCCCTGCCTTCTCCCCATATCCCTTGATCCCTTTAGCCTTAAGAAATATATCTAACTCCTTCTTGAATATATTTAATGAATTGGCCTCAACTGCCTTCTGTGGTAGAGAATTCCACAGGTTCACCACTCTCTGGGTGAAGAAATTCCTCCTCATCTCAGTCCTAAATGGCTTACCCCTTATCCTTAGACTGTGACCCCTGGTTCTGGACTCCCCCGCCATCGGGAACATCCTTCCTGCATCTAGTCTGTCTAGTCCTGTTAGAATTTTATAAGTTTCAATGAGATCCCCTCTCATTCTTCTAAACTCTAGCGAATATAAGCCTAATCGACCCAATCTCTCCTCATACGTCATTCCTGCCATCCCAGGTATCAGTCTGGTGAATCTTCGCTGCACTCCCTCCATGGCAAGAACATCCTTCCTCAGATAACCTTTTCCCATTCACATCAAATGTGCATGAATTCCTAATCCAAGCATAATATTTGTCCTCAAATATCCAGTACTTAACAACGATTGACAGAAGAACCAAAGGCGACATGAGGAAAAACTTTTTTACGCAGCGAGTGGTGAGGATCTGGAATGCGCTGCCCGAAAGGGTAGTGGAGGCAGATTCAATCGTGGCTTTTGAAAGGAAATTGGATACGTACCTGAAGGAAAAAAATTTGCAGGGCTGCAGGGAAAGGGCGGGGGAGTGGGACAAGCTGAAGTGCTCTTAAGAACATAAGAACATAAGAATTAGGAGCAGGAGTCGGCCATACGGCCCCTCAAGCCTGCTCCACCATTCAATAAGATCATGGCTGATCTTTGGCCTCAACTCCACTTTCCCGCCCGATCTCCATATCCCTTGATTCCCCTAAAGTCCAAAAATCTATCGATCTCAGCCTTGAATATACTCAAAGACTCAGCATCCACAGCCCTCTGGGGCAGAGAATTCCAAAGATTCACAACCCTCTGAGTGAAGAAATTCCTCCTCATCTCAGTCTTAAATGGCCGACCCCTTATCCTGAGACTGTGCCTCCTAGTTCTAGACTCTCCAGCCAGGGGGAACCAACCTCTCAGCATCTACCCTGTCAATCCCCCTTCAGAATCTTATATGTTTCAATGAGATCACCTCACTGCACAGAATTCTGCAGGGAGCCGGCATGGGCTTGACGGGCCGAATGGCCTCCTACTGTGCTGTACCCCTTCTATGATTCTATGGCCCGTACAATGTCAACAATTCATTGCCAAATGTTGCTGAGAGACAGCCAGATCATCCGGAAATCAAACTGTGCTCTAGTGTGTTCTCTTGGTTTTATTTAGACGGAGTTGCTGAATCAACGGTTAGATGGGCTGTGCTCCAAGTATTTAGTAGGTAGCTATTTTTATCTGCAGTTTCACGGAAGCTTTGATCCATCCTTAATCCTGATTAAAGTCCGGCATGTCTTTGCAAAGCAGTCTTGTGTTTATCAAGATTGATTATCCTTTCCATGAATAGAATCTACCGGAGATTAGTCATGTTTCAACAAATGTGAGAAGTCGCACAACACCAGGTTATAGTCCAACAGTTTTATTTGAAATCACAAGCTTTCGGAGCGCTGCCCCTTCGTCAGGTGAAGGAGCAGCGCTCCGAAAGCTTGTGATTTCAAATAAAACTGTTGGACTATAACCTGGTGTTGTGCGACTTCTCACATTTGTCCACCCCAGTCCAACATCGGCATCTCCACATCATGTTTCAACAACAACAACTTGTATTTATATAGCGCCTTTAACGTAGTAAAACGTCCCAAGGCGCTGCACAGGAGTATTGTAAGACAGAATATTTGACACCGATCCACATAAGGATAAATTAGGGCAGGCGACCAAAAGCTTGGTCAAAGAGGTAGGTTTAAGGAGCATCTTAAAGGAGGAGAGAGAGGTAGTGAAGCGGAGAGGTTTAGGCAGGGAATTCCAGAGCTCAGGGCCCAGGCAACAGAAGACACGGCCACCAAAGGTTGAGCGATTATAATCAGGGATCCTCAAGAGGGCAGAATTAGAGGAGCGCAGATATCTCAGGGGGGTTGTGGGGCTGAAGGAGATTACAGAGTTAGGGAGGGGCGAGGCCATGGAGGGATTTGAAAACAAGGATGAGAATTTTGAAATCGAGGTGCTGCTTAACCAGGAGCCAATGTAGGTCAGCGAGCACAGGGGAGATGGGCAAACGGGACTTGGTGCGAGTTAGGACACGGGCAGCCGAGTTTTGGATGACCTCAAGTTTACGTAGGGTGGAATGTGGGAGGCCGGCCAGGAGTGCATTGGAATAGTCAAGTCTAGGAGGTAACAAAGGCATGGATGAGGGTTTCAGCAGCGGATGAGCTGAGGCAAGGGCGAAGGGTTTCCAGCTGAAACGAGTCGTTCTCACGACATTAATGGCACGTTGAAAATGTGCTTCATTTTGTCTTCACCTCTTGCCAAATCCTGGCGCCCAATGTTGTAGATGTCAAACTTTTGTTAAGAAAACTGATTCCCACTCCCCAGTGGCCTCTAGAAGAGGGAAGGCTGGGGTGGGGTGGGGTGGGGGGACGAAACGGGAGAGGTCTTTACAATTATAAAAGGGTTCGATAGGTTAGATATAGAGAATAAGTTTCGACTTGTGGGGGAGACCAGAACTAGGGGTCATAAATATCAGATAGTCACTAATAAATCCAATAGGGAATTCAGGAGAAACTTCTTTACCAAGAGAGTGGTGAGAATGTGGAACTCGCTACCACAGGGAGTGGTTGAGGCGGATAGCGTAGATGCATTTAAGGGGAAGCTCGATAAACACATGAGGGAGAAAGGAATAGGAGAAAATGCTGATAGGGTGAGATGAAGTAGAGTGAGAGGAGGCTCATGTGGAGCATAAACGCCAGCATGGACCAGTTGGGCTGAATGGACTGTTTCTGTGCTGTAAATTCTATGAGGGAAAAATTCGTCCCCTTAGCGCCTCCCGTTAGTGCCAGTAGATGGCGCTAATGGGGCGCTAGACTATTATCACCGGGGCGAAGCGAATCCAGCGCCACACGCCAAATCCGCCCCCACCCCCCCCCCCCCATAGTGCCGCCGGTAAGAGGTATCACTCACTCTGACCACCCGAAGGAGGTCGTTAAATTTCTTCCTGCACCGTGTGTGGGTCCTGGGGACCACAGTGCTGCCCGAGACGTGCTGCGCTACCTCCTTCTACATGGTGCAGAACACTTGTGGCGAGGGCCTCCTGCCACTTGCCGGGTAGAGCACCACCCTCCGTCTCTCCAGAGCAAAAACCAACGCCTCCAATGCTTCATCGGAAAATCTGCGGACTCTCTCCCTGGGGCGTGGATCTGCCATGAGCACACCTTGTTCAGTCCTCCGGCTCCTTCTGCTTGTTCTGCTTCTGCTTCTGCTTGCTGAGGCAGATGCACAGCCAGCAATGCTGAGAATGAGGTGCTCCAGCATCAATGAACCTCCCCTTTAAGAAGTGAAAAAAGCCTGTGGCAATGATGACTTGCGATTAGACTGCACCTGATATTGGTCCACCCATTGAGTGTAACGCCAATGAGCTTGGGTTTTAAGACGGTGGGGGCAATTTTGTGAATGGGGGCGCGTTGGAGGCGGGACTGCTGCTTGTCGGGTTTCAGTCCCGCCTCCATCGATTTGTGGCCAACCCAAGCTATTTTCCCTTGATTGACCTTGTTAAGCCCGCCCAGCGGGCTTAGCAGGCCAATTAAGGGCAAACCGGTTGCAGAGAACATCAACGTATGACGTTTGATCTGTTAAAAAATTTTGACAGATAAATTGTCATTGTTTGACAGCTCTGTGAAGCTGTCAAACAGTGACATTCTCTGCAGTTTGATGAGGTCTTGCATACAAGATCTCATCAACCTTCTTTGTTTTACAGAAATGAGATGTTTATTGCATCTGAGAATGCAACGGCCATCTCTCATCTGCAACGCGAAGGTGCGAGACTCTCCGTGTACACACCGACTGAAGCCTGCAGGAAGAAACAAAGGTAAGTACACTTTTAAAAACACTTTGCACTTACCTCAGATACTCACCTCTACACTCTTGCACCCATCACTTACCTTCACACCACACTTTTGCACCGACCCCCGCAGACCCAGTACTCGCTGAGCTGAGCTGGCGGGTTTTGGAGCCTTCGGGAAGCCCGCACTTGTGAGGGCAAAAAGGGGATAATCCTATTTTCTGCCTGTTAACTACCTGTTAACAGGCAGTTAATAGGCTTTAATCCCTTCCCGCCTCCAAGGAGACGGGACCCGGCGCGGGACGGCTACCCGCCTCCTGGGAAGATGGCATGGAGGCGGGTTGGGGGTGGGTTGGGCACCCGCCCCCAAATTCTGCCATTTTCCCGGCAGTCCCGCCTCCATACCCGCCTCCCCAGGGCTGGCAAAATCGCCCCCTTGATTTAGGACTCCAATCATTTTATTGAGCAGTGAGCATGAATTTTGCGTGCAGTCTAAAGCATTTGCGCCTGGCGCTAATTCTCCAACTTTTCAAATGGCACCGCCCATTCCTGGGCTATAACGAATTTCTAGCCCTTTGTAATTCTATGGTAAAAATCACTCCCTGGTGTGGTACTGAACCATATAGACCAGACGGTTTGATTCTCTGGTCTGTGCTGAGTTAGCTGGGCATCAGTTCAGGTCCTCGAACCTCTGTCCTAACCTACCACACCCACCCCTGAATTCTTTGTTCCCCTGACTCTCCCTTTGCTCACCATTGGCAGCCTTGTCATTCGGCCCACCTTGCCTGTGCCGGCTCTTTGAACGAGCTATCCAATTTGCTCTTTCCCCATAGCCCTGTGAGTTTTTCTCCTTCCAAGTATTTATCCAAATCCCTTTTACTATTGAATGTGCTTTCCCCACCCTTTCAGGCAGCGCATTCCAGATCACAACAACTCACTGTGTAAAAAAAAAAAAATCTTCTCATCTCCCCTCTGGCTCTTTTGCCACTTACCTTAAATCCGTGTTCTCTGGTTACCGACCCTCCTACCAGTGGAAACAGTTTCTCCCTCTCTACTCTATCAAAACCCTTCATAATTTTGAACAGCTCTATTAAATCTCATCTTAACCTTCTCTGCTCTAAGGAGAACCAGCCCAGCTTCTCCTGTCTCTCCACATAACTCAAGTCCCTCATCCCTGGTACCATTCTCGTAAATCTTCTCTGCGCCCTCCCTAAGGCCTTGACATCCTTCCTAAAGTGCGGTGCCCAGAATTAGACACAGCACTGTGGCTGAGGCCTAACCAGCGATTCATAAAGGTTTAGCATAACTTCCTTGCTTCTGTACTTTCGGCCTCTATTTATAAAGCCAAGGATTCCGTATGCTTCTTATTTAAACAACTTTATCAACTTCTCCTGCCACCTTCAAAGACTTGTGCAGGTGAACCCCCAGGTCTCTCTGTTCCTGCACCCCCTTTTTTTCTAAAACATTGAGGTGTGATTGCATTAGAGGGGGTACAGAGGAGATTTTTTTTTTATTCGTTTATGGGATGTGGGCGTCGCTGGCAAGGCCAGCATTTATTGCCCATCCCTCGTCGCCCTTGAGAAGGTGGTGGTGAGCCGCCTTCTTGAACCGCTGCAGTCCGTGTGGTGATGGTACTCCCACAGTGCTGTTAGGGAGGGAGTTCCAGGATTTTGACCCAGCGACGATGAAGGATCGGCCGATATATTTCCAAGTCAGGATGGTGTGTGACTTGGAGGGGAACTGGGAGGTGGTGGTGTTCCCATGCGCCTGCTGCCCTTGTCCTTCTAGATGGTAGAGGTCGTGGGTTTGGGAAGTGCTGCCGAAGAAGCCTTGGCGAGTTGCTGCAGTGCATCTTGTAGATGGTACACACTGCGGCCACGGTGCGCCGGTGGCGGAGGGAGTGAATGTTTAAGGTGGTGGTTTTACGAGGATGTTGCCTGGACTGGGGAATTTTAGCTACGACGAAAGACTGGATAGGCTGGGTTTATTTTCTTTGGAACAGAGGAGGCTGAGGGGAGACCTTACTGAGGTGTATAAAATGATGAGGGGCCTAGATAGAGTGGATAGGAAGGACCTATTTTCCCTTAGCGGAGAGGTAAACAACCAGGGGGCGTAGATTTAAAGTAATTGCTAGAAGGATTAGAGAGGATTTGAGGAGAAATTCCTTCACCCAGAGGGTGGTGGGGGTCTGGAACTCACTGCCTAAAAGGGTGGTAGAGGCAGAAACCCTCATCACATTTAAAAATACTTGAATATTCACTTGAAGTGCCGTAACCTACAGGGCTCCGGACCAAGAGCTGGAAAGTGGGATTAGGCTGGAGAGCTCTTTGTTGGCCGGCGCAGACACAATGGGCCGAATGGCCTCCTTCTGTGCCGTAAATTTCTATGATTCTACGAATTCCCGTGTTTTTTTTTTACTGATCTGCACAGAATCCTAGAGAAGCGGCAGAATGCCGGCGAGACCATCGAGCTGACCGAGGAGGGCCGAGCGGTGGGCGTGCCAGAGAAACGGAAGCCCCTCTTGGAGTGCACCTGCTTCGGGCTGCCGAAGCGCTACATCATCGCCATGATGAGCGGCTTGGGCTTCTGCATCTCGTTCGGGATCCGCTGCAACCTCGGGGTGGCCATCGTCAGCATGGTCAACAACAACACGGTCTACAGAAACGGGAAGCTGGTCATGGAGGTAGGAGGAAGCCGACCACGGCAAAAAAAAACAACTTGCATTTATATACAGCGCCTTTAACGTAGTCAGAAACATCCCAGGGCGCTTCACAAGATACATTATCAGACAAAATTTAACACCCAGCCACATAAGGAGATATTAGGACAGGTGACCAAAAGCTTGGTCAAAGAGGTAGGTTTTAAGGAGCGTCTTAAAGGAGGAGAGAGAGGCGGAGAGGTTTAGGGAGGGAATTCCAGAGCTTAGGGCCCAGGCAGCTGAAAGCACGGCCGCCAGGGTAAGAAAAAAGGGGAGGCTTATGACAGATACCGAGGGCTCAATACTGCAGAAACTCTAGGGGAGTATAGAAAGTGCAGGAGTGCAATTAAAAAGGAAATTAGGAAAGCAAAGTGCAAACTGTAAATTGAAACTGTATTTCCTTCGGAGAGATGTGCACAGGGCATTAGTTAAAGAGAGAGAGACAGGAAACTAAAGAAGCTGGGATTATTCTCCTTAGAGCAGGGAAGGTTATGGGGTGCTTTAACAGAGGTGTTCAAAATTATGAAGGGTTTTGTTAGAGTAAACAAGAAGAAGCTGTTTCTATTGGCAGCAGGGTCAGTAACCATAGGACACAGATTTAAGGTGATTGGCAAAAGAACCAGAGGGGGAGATGAGCAATGTTTTTTTTTCGTGCGCGGTCCCTTTAAATTTGTTGCGCGGTAACTTCCATCGGCGGCGGCGGGTGAGCGGCCTGCGCGGGACCTCCCGATTGATGCGCGGCCGCACGCCCGCGCACCTAAGGGGAACATTGGCGATGAGGACAATTTTTTTTTACGCAGCGTGTTGTTGTGATCTGGAACGCGCTGCCTGAAAGGGCGGTGGAAGCAGATTCAATCGTAACTTTCAAAAGGGGAATTGGGTAAATACTCGAAAAGAGAAAAATTTGCAGGGCTACGGGGAAAGAGCAAGGAGGGAGCGGGACTAATTGGGCGGCTCTTTCAAAGAGCCGACACAGGCACGATGGGCCGAATGGCTTCCTTCTGCGCTGTGTGATTCGATGAGACTCATCCCGTCAGTCTGGGTGCTATCTCTCAGCTGTCCCATTTTAATCAAAGCTTCAAACAGGAGCACTGAGAAAAGCGGGAGCAGCCACAAGGATGTCCACGGTGCCAAAAACCGTCTGAGGACAGATAGCTGCACTCCTGTCCCAAGCCTTTCCACCATTTGAAGATTTGGGAGGCATCGTTAACCCTAGGATTTTAATCCTGGCCCCACTGGTGCGTGGTCAGTGTGTTAACCTACTCAACCAACCAGTCCCCTCTCATCGGATACCCACTTAATGTTTTAGCACGACCTCAGGATGTCCCAAAGCGCTGTGCAGCCGATGAAGTACTTTTTGAAGTGTAGTCACTGTTGTAATGTAGGGAAACGCGGCAGCCAATCTGCGCACAGCAAGCTCCCACGAACAGCAATGTGATAACGACCAGTTTTTGAGTGATGTTGGTTGAGGGATAAAATATTGGCCCAGAACACCGGGGAGAACTCCCCTGCTGTTCTTCGAGATAGTGGCCACGGGATTTTTACATCCACCTGAGAGGGCAGACGGGGCCTCGGTTTAACGTCTCATCCGAAAGATGGCACCTCCGACAGTGCAGCACTCCCTCAGCACTGCACTGGGAGTGTCAGCCTGGACCATGTGCTCAAGTCCCTGGAGTGGGACTACGAACCCACAACCTTCCACCTCAAAGGTGAGGATGCTGCCCACTGAGCCACCTTTGAAAAGAGGGGCGGGGTATAAAAAAAAGACCTAATCCATTTTCTTCTGTTTTTTTTTCTTAGAAAGCTCTATTTAACTGGGACCCGGAGACAGTGGGAATGATTCACGGATCGTTCTTCTGGGGGTACATTGTTACACAAATCCCGGGAGGCTACATCTCACAGAAATTTGCAGCCAACAGGTAAGAGCTTTTCCAGCGGGCAGTTGTTCGGGCCTCTCAGGTGGGTGGTTCATGATCGGCACTAGGAGTGTAACAGGTGGAGGGAAGGTTGAAGATCGGCCGCCTTCTTCCTCAACGCCTCTCTCTGTAGGTCTTCAAAACCTACAACATCCAACAACCTGCATTTATATAGCGCCTTTAACGTTCCGAGGCGCTTCACAAGAGCACAATCAGAAAACAAAACTGACACCGAGTCAAAGAGGTAGGTTTCAAGGAGCGTCTCAAAGAAGGAGAGCGAGGCGGAGAGGTTTAGGGAGGGGATTCCAGAGCTTAGGGGCCCAGGCAGCTGAAGGCGCGGCCGCCGATGGTGGGGCGAAAGAAGTCGGAGATGCGCAAGAGGCCTGGATTGGAGGAGCGCAGAGATCTCGGGGGGATATAGGGCTGGAGGAGGTTTCAGGCATAGGGAAGGGGGCGAGGCTGTGGAGGGATTTGAAAACAAGGATGAGAATTTTAAATTCGAGGCGTTGCCGGACCGGGAGCCAATGTAGGTCAGCGAGCACAGGGTTTATGGAGGGCACAAGATGGGAGGCCAGCCAAGAGGATGTTGGAAAAGTTGAGTCTGGAGGTAACAAAGACATGGATAAGGGTTTCAGCAGCCAAGATAGGCAGTTTAAAAAAAAACCAAAGACTTGCATTTCTATAGCGCCTTTCACGACCTCAGGACGTCCCAAAGCACTTTACAGCCAATGAAGTACTTTTTGAAATGCAGTCACTGTTGTAATGTAGGAAACGCGGCAGCCAGTTTGCGCACAGCAAGCTCCCACAAACAGCAATGTGATAATGACCAGATCATCTGTTTTAGTGATGTTGATTGAGGGATAAATATTGGCCTTAGGAGAACTCCCCTGCTCTTCTTCGAAATAATGCCACGGGATCTTTTACATCCACCTGAAAGGGCAGATGGGGCCTCAGCTTAATAGCTCATCTGAAAAACCGCACCGCTGACAGTACAGCACTCCCTCAACACTGCACTGGAGTGTCAGCTTAGATTTTTGTGCCCATCTCAGTTCAATTTTCCAATGAATGATCTTTTAGTGGAAAGGTTTATAAAGTGCTTGCAACATGTTCCTGACCATGTTGTTTTAATGTGGGGTAAGGGGGGCAGGGGCAGCCCATTTAAAAGACCACCCATTGGAAAATTACCCCTCTCACACCAAGCATCTGCCAATGCCTCTATTCCAACGTAACTTGCTGAGGGAAGTGGTCCTCTTGCTCTTTGCGAAAGGATGTCCACCAAAGTTCTGTGTGACTGAGCATCTCAACTGGGGAACATCTAGTACGAGTCCCCTTTAAGAGGGGTCTGACCAAGGCACTGTACAACTGAGGCATAACTTCCTTCCCTTTCTATTCCAGCCCGCCTTGAGGTAAAGGCCTGCATTCCACTTGCCTTTTTGATTGCTTTTTGTACACATCGGCTAACTTTTAATCATTTGCATAGAAATTCAGGGGAGGGGTCCGAACACTCTGAGCGCACCTGCTTCCCCCTACCCTCCCCCCTTACACAACTGCCCCATGGGTATTTATGTGTCAGCCAGTGGCTCAGTGGGTAGCACTCTCTCGCCTCTGAGTCAGAAGGTCGTGGGTTCATACTCCCACTCCAGAGACCTGAGCACAAAAATCTAGGCCGACGCTCCCAGTGCAGTGCTGAGGGAGTGCTGCATTGTCAGTGGTGCCGTTTTTCGGATGAGACGTTAAACCAGAGGCCTTGTCTGCCCTCTCGTACGTAAAAGATCCCATGGCAATATTTTGAAGAAGCCCCGGTGTCCTGGGCCAATATTTACCCCTCAATCAACATCAGAAAAACAGATTATCTGGCCATTGATCACATTGCTGATTGTGGGAGCTTGCTGTGCGCAAATTGGTTGCTGCATATCCCACATTGCAACAGTGACTACACTTCAAAGAGTACTGCATTGGCTCTAAAGCACTTTGGGACGTCTGGTGGTTGTGAAAGGCGCTATATAAATGCAAGTCTTTCTTTCATTTAGAGAGGAGAAATCAGCCAGGATTCCTGTCAATGATTCCTATGCAATGACTGCCTAGGAAGAGCATATTGGCGACCATCTGATTGGACTCAGCCAGTTGAGTAGTGTGCCAGCACTCGCTGCTTGCTCACGAATAATGGGCAAGGTTCTGGAGAACTGTCAGGGCACATGGAACCCAGCAAGAGTCCATGCCCTCATCAAAAGAGGGGAGGGAGGAAAGAGAGGAGGTTACATAGAAACATAGAAGATGGGAGCAGGAGTAGGCCATTCGGCCCCTCGAGCCTGTTCCGCCATTTAATGAGATCATGGCTGATCATCCAAATTCAGTACCCTGTCCCTGCTTTCTCCCCATATCCCTTGATCCCTTTAGTCTTTAGAAATATATCTAACTCCTTCTTGAATATATTTAATGAATTGGCCTCAACTGCCTTGTGTGGTAGAGAATTCCACAGGTTCACCACTCTCTGGGTGAAGAAATTCCTCCTCATCTCAGTCCTAAATGGCTTACCCCTTATCCTTAGACTGTGACCTCTGGTACTGGACTCCCCCGCCATCGGAAACATCCTTCCTGCATCTAGTCTGTCTAGTCCTGTCAGAATTTTATAAGTTTCAATGAGATCCCCTCTCATTCTTCTAAACTCTAGCGAATATAAGCCTAATCGACCCAATCTCTCCTCATACGTCATTCCTGCCATCCCAGGTATCAGTCTGGTGAATCTTCGCTGCACTCTCTCCATGGCAAGAACATCCTTCCTCAGATAAGGCGACCAAAACTGAACACAATACTCAAGGTGTGATCTCACCAAGGCCCTGTACAACTGCAGCAAGACATCCTTGCTCCTGTACTCGAATCCTCTCGCTATGAAGGCCAACATACCATTTGCCTTCTTAACCGCCTGCTGCACCTGCATGCTTACCTTCAGCGACTGGTGCACAAGGACTCCCAGATCTCGTTGCACTTCCCCTTTTCCCAATCTATTGCCGTTCAGAGAATAATCTGCCTTCCTGTTTTTGCCACCGAAGTGGATAACCTCGCATTTATCCGCACTATACTGCATCTGCCCAATCACCCAACCTGTCCAAATCATACTGGAGTTTCTCTGCATCCTCCTCACAGCACACACGCCCACCCAGCTTTGTGTCGTCTGCAAACTTGGAGATAATACATCTAGTTCCCTCGTCTAGATCATTAATATATATTGTGAATAACTGGGGTCCTTGCACCGATCCCTGCGGTAC
The DNA here is from genome assembly GCA_030390025.1 of Squalus acanthias. Lineage (NCBI taxonomy): Eukaryota > Metazoa > Chordata > Chondrichthyes > Squaliformes > Squalidae > Squalus > Squalus acanthias. The sequence goes on from JASTWF010001535.1 coordinate 14,804, forward strand.
CCCACTAGTCACTGCCTGGGGCGGGGGGGGAGCTAAATGGACAACAAAAATAGGTTTGCAATAAAATGCAAGTCCTTTCCTCAGAGATTAAATCTATGTCAGCAAAACCACCGAATGTCAAGACAATTTTCAGCTCTCTTTCCCTCAGAGAGATAGAATTGCACCTTGAACGAATGATTAAATGCTACTTTTCCTGATGGTGTGATGCCCTGCAGTGCGGCTCACGGTAAGATTAATTAACAGTGTTTGAAGCGTGGTGCCAAGGGATTGGCACCTTGCCCAGGCATGGAGCGCGCCGAGCTGCCAGGCTTTTAGACCATCTGATGATTTATTTTTTTTCCCCGAACTTTCTTTTCTCCTTTGATATGAATTGCCTGCTCATCAAAGGTGAGCAATGCCAGTGCTGGTAAAAAGCAACACTTTGCGTTTCAGGCGCCCAGCGTCAGCAACGAGCACCACCCCCCTCCCCCGCCCACCTCCCGGGTCAGTCAGATATGTCCTCAACTCAGCCCCAACCCCAGAAGAGCACCCCCTACTGCACCAGCAAGACATTAGCACCACAGTGGGTAGCACCCTCACCTCTGGGTCAGAAGGTTGTGGCTTCAAGTCCCACTCAAGAGGCTTGAGCACAAAAATCTAAGCTGACACTCCCGATGCAGTACTGAGGGAGCGCCGCACTGTCGGATTAGGAGCAGGAGTAGGCCACTTGGCCCTTCGAGCCTGCTCCGCCATTCAATAAGATCATGGCTGATCCGATTACTCCACATTCCCGCCTACCCCCGATAACCTTTCACCCCCTTGCTCACCAAGAATCGATCTACCTCTGCCTTAAAAATATTCAAAGACTCTGCTTCCACCGCCCTCTGAGGAAGAGAGTTCCAAAGACTCACCACCCTCTGTGAGAAAAAATTTCTCCTCATCTCTGTCTTAAATGGGCGACCCCTTATTTTTAAACAGTGACCCCTAGTTCTAGATTCTCCCACAAGAGGAAACATCCTCTCCACATCCACCCTGTCCAGACCCCTCAGGATCTTATATGTTTCAATCAAGTCACCTCTTATTCTTCTAAACTCCAGCGGATACAAGCCGAGCCTGTCCAACCTTTCCTCATAAGACAACCCGCCCATTCCAGGTATTAGTCTAGTAAACCTTCTCTGAACTGCTTCCAACGCATTTACATCCTTCCTTAAATAAAGAGACCAATACTGTACACAGTACTCCAGATGTGGTCTCACCAATGCCCTGTATAACTGAAGCATAACCTCCCTAATTTTGTATTCAATTCCCCTCGTTTTCCTTTTATTTCTCTAAGCAGCCACACAATTCTCTTTGAAAACATTCGTCCAAAACACGTCTCTGAGGGTGAGGAAATGCTAGCTTATTTTTCTTATTTGACGCTGCCCCCTTGACAACTCCATACAGTGCGGCCAAGGAAAGATGTTTGGCCTTTATTGGCATGTTGTTGTTCCCGTATCTTCCCGCTGTTCCCTTGGAGGACGGTGTGAAGTAAGTGCGAGGACTCACAGGCTGATTAACCGTCTGAAGTGTCTGCTCCTCCCATGACTGTAGCTACCTTTATAGCGGTCGATAAAGAAGGCGGGGTGGGTGTTGACGTAAGAAAACTACTAGGCACTTGGTCTAAGCGTTAAACAAAGCTTTAATCAACTGTTTTACAACATGGAGGTCTAGTTGTGTCCTTCACTAGTTCCTGTTAAGAATGTCCTGCGCAAGCTGGGCCCATGCCCGAGTATTTATACTCTCCCTGGACAGCGCCACCCGCAGGCCACTCAATATTATTTCATAAGTCATTGCCACATGAATGACTAGATTCATGTCAGGTGTAATGGGCTCTCACGACACGTACAATACGCCCACACGCACTGGATGTCAACCCAGATTCAAAAAGCAGTCTACATTCACCGGGACTGTCCGGAGCTGGGGTTCAAACCCGGGCTACTCGCGTCCAGTGGGTGTGGGTGTGGGTGAGCCTACCCCCTCACCGCATGGGGTGTGGGAGCCCATAAAATCCCTCCCGCCGTATAGGACTAAACCTGCCCCTCCCCAACAGTTGGTGCACAAATGGTTACAACCATGGTAGGAGCATTCACATTCTGTCAGAATGTTAATCAGCCTGCAAATTCTTCCACTACTTCGAAGGGGATTGACAGGGTAGATGCTGAGAGGTTGTTTCCCCCTGGCTGGGGAGCCTAGAACGAGGGGGCACAGTCTCAGGATAAGGGGTCGGACATTTAGGACTGAGATGAGGAGGAATTTCTTCACTCAGAGGGTGGTGAATCTTTGGAATTCTCTACCCCAGAGGGCTGTGGATGCTCAGTCGTTGAGTCTATTCAAGAAAAAGATCGATAGATTTTTGAACTTTAGGGGAATCAAGGGATATGGAGATAGGGCGGGAAAGTGGAGTTGATGTAGTAGATCAGCCATGATCATTGAATGGCGGAGCAGGCTCGAGGGGCCGTATGGCCGACTCCTGCTCCTATTTCTTACGTTCTTATCTCTTTCATTCTCCCCTCCCAATAAGTTGAATAACTCAAGAGATCAAAATAGAATCGAGTGCCCTGTGAAAACAGCTCAGCTTTTCTGTTTGTTCCGAAATAAGAGCTGAAGAGTTGAAATCTGCCCCGAGCCTGTGACACGGTGTCTGTGACGCAGATGGACTATTTCTAGGGGTAATTAGCAGTATTCCTTACAATGCCTGCAGCCGAGCTAGGATTACAGAGAGGGTTTCACGATTGATTCGGCGACTCTTGGGAACTCATTAAAATCCAGAATCAGGAGCTGTTTCTGTTACTTTAACAGCTTTAAGCGGGTTTCAGTCTGCAGCTATTAAACACAAAACTGCCGTCAACCAGAGCAACCAAGGTACCAAGGGACCGGGGACAGTCTTCCAACTCGGTCAGTCTCGGCAAGTAAATGCTTGTCATCTGATAGTCCATTCTAGACTTCACCCTCTCTTTCTCTGTCGCAAACTATGTACACTGTCTGATCGAGTGCTCCCAGGTCAACTACAACACAGATTACAGCTCCCTGTTCAGTGAACCCCCTCAAACGCTCCTAGGTCAGGTATAGCACTGATTAGATATGGAAAAAAGCTCCTTTTCACTGCGCTATCAAACACTCCCAGGGCAGGTACAGCACGGGTTAGATATAGAGTAAAGCTCCCTCTACACTGTCCCATCAAACACTCCCAGGGCAGGTACAGCACGGGTTAGATACAGAGTAAAGCTCCCTCTACACTGTCCCATCAAACCCTCCCAGGGCAGGTACAGCACGGATTAGATACAGAGTAAAGCTCCCTCTACACTGTCCCATCAAACACTCCCAGGGCAGGTACATAGGAATTTCTAGATTGGAAAAAAAGCCGAGGTCCATCTAGTTTGCCTTCTCCCATCCTGGTAGTCGCTTGATCCAACGATAATGGAGTTGTTGACTAATCACAGCAATCGATCTCTATCAGTGAGTCTACAACAGACCCAGACACGAGGTGAGGAAAACCCCCAGTGGTGGAGAGCTTTGGGAACCAGAGGTCCAAAGTCACCTGTTCCTCCCGAGCTCGCTACACTCCCCACACGTCATGTCTCAAATTACTCAAATACTGGATCTCAAAATGTTGCGTTCTGAAAGAAATCTAATTTACGTTTGAATGAATCAATACGAACTGCTTCCACCATCTCCCCAGGGAGCCTGTTCCACAGATTGACCACTCGCTCACTGAAATATTGTTTCAGCAGATTAGTTTTTAATTTAACTCTCTTCAAGCGCAGGTCGTGTCCTCTGGTTCTACTGTTTTAAACAAGGAGAAATAGCTTGTCATGGTCGACATTATCTAGTACTAAAAGCAGCAATTATATCACCTCTCAGCCTTCCCTTTTCCAGTGAGAACATGCGCAATTTACGTAATTGCTCCTCAGAATCCATACCTGCCATCCCCAATCAATCTGATTGCTCTGGTTAGATACACAGTAAAGCTTCCTCTACACTGTCCCATCAAACACTCCCAGGGCAGGTACAGCACGGGTTAGATACAGAGTAAAGCTCCCTCTACACTGTCCCATCAAACACTCCCAGGACAGGTACAGCACAAGTTGTAAAGTGAAGCTATACCTCTCTACTTTGCTACCTCAAAACCTCCAGCTTCTATCCGGAAAGGATCACGAAATAGTTAACACATTTGTGACATTAACTTACACAGAAAGGATAACTCGCCCGCCCCAGCCCATCTGCTCAACACGCTCCCACTCTCCGAGCTGCTTCCTCTAGTGCCTCTGTCGCTGTCTAATTTGGTGTTTCTCACTGCATTCATCTATTGCTAATGAGGCAACTGTGGCAACAAGAGCAGGTCAGAGGCTGGGTATTCTGCGGCGACTGTCTCACCTCCTGACTCCCCAAAGCCTTTCCATCATCTACAAGGCACAAGTAAGGAGTGTGATGGAATACTCTCCACTTGCCTGAATGAGTGCAGCTCCAACAACACTCAAGAAGCTCGACACCATCCAGGACAAAGCAGCCCGCTTGATTGGCACCCCATCCACCACCTTAAACATTCACTCCCTCCACCACCAGTGCACCGTGGCTGCAGTGTGTACCATCTACAAGATGCACTGCAGCAACTCGCCAAGGCTTCTTCAGCAGCACCTCCCAGACCCGCGACCTCGTCCACCAAGAAGGACAAGGGCAGCAGGTGCATGGGAACACCACCACCTCCAAGTTCCCCTCCAAGTCACACACTATCCTGACTTAGAAGTATATCGGCCGATCCTTCATCGTCACTGGGTCAAAATCCCCGGAACTCCCTCCCTAACAGCACTGTGGGAGTACCATCACCACACGGACTGCAACGGTTCAAGAAGGCGGCTCACCACCACCTTCTCAAGGGGCAATTAGGGATGGGCAATAAATGCTGGGCCTTGCCAGCGACGCCCACATCCCATAAACGAATAAAAAATATTTTTTTAAATGAGTAGCAGATAACAGGGACCTCGCCCATGAACCGCGATGGGAACAGCGAATTGCTTCGTACCGGGGAGTGTCTCGCCCAACCGACGGCAGCTGCCACAGTAAACCTGCCAGACTCGCTAATGCCGGGACAGCCCAGCTGCCAGAATGTCAGCCATGGCTCAGTGGGCAGCGCTCCCGCCTTTTGATGTCAGAAGGTTGTGGGTTCAAGTCCCACCCCAGCTGATGTTCCCAGTGCAGGACTGAGGGAGCTTGTGTCCCGCTGCACTTTCAGTGTAATTGTTTCTTTTGCGCCAACTTCAGGTTTTCTCGGTCGCTGCGTGTGAGTTTGTTCCGTCTCAGGCAAATCTCTTCTTAAAGATTATTTGATTCAACTTTCTTTCTTTTTTCGACAGAGTATTTGGCTGGGCTATCGTGGCCACATCTTCGCTGAATATGTTGATACCCTCAGCAGCCAAAGCCCATTATAGTTGTGTTATATTAATCAGGATTCTACAAGGCCTGGTCGAGGTGAGTCGACAACAGGACGTCGGAGAAAGCCAAGGATGAGAAGAAGCCAATCACTTCTCTGAAACTTTTCCCCTCTAATAGCCCTACTCTCCCAAATAGCCTCCAACTTCCTTTTGCAATCCTCGAAAATCTCAAATACCCTGGGTGCAGGATTACTCTAGGTTTGAGAATAGGGATCTTTAAAATGATGAAGGTGTTCGATCGGCTAGACGTAGAGGGTATCCAAAACTAGGGGCCCTAACTATAAGATGGTCACTAATAAATCCAATAAGGAATTCAGGAGAAACTTCTTTACCCAGAGAGTGGTAAGAATGTGGAACTCGCTACCACAGGGAGTGGTTGAGGCGAATATCATAGATGCATTTAAAGGGGAAGCTCGCATAAGCATATGAGGGAGAAAAAGGAAGCGAGATGAAGTAAGTAGAGCGGTTGGAGGCTCGTGAGGAGCATAAACACCAGCATAGACCTGTTACTGTGCTGTAAATTCTATGTAATTAGGTACTGAGCTAAACAGATCAGGCTGACCCTACACTTCATCACTATTCTGAGTTAAGTTGGCTGATTCCATGGCAACTGCCTTCAATGTCCACCTGGTAAGGAGAAGAAAACTCACTCAGGGTTCCTTCCCTATGTCATCTCTTTCGGTTGATTCCTGCCTGCGAGGACAGGATCAGGCCTGTGATCACAGAATCCCCACAGTGCAGATAGAGGCCATTTCGGCCCATCGAGCCTGCACCGACACATATCCCACCCTATCCCTGTAACCCACGTATTTAATCCCCCCTAACACTAAGGGTCAATTTATCATAGCCAAATCAACCTAACCCGCACATCTTTGGACTGTGGGAGGAAACCGGAGCACCCGGAGGAAACCCACGCAGACACGGGGAGAATGTGCAAACTCCACACGGACAGTCACCCGGGGCCGGATTCGAACCTGGGTCCCTAGTGCTGTGAGGCAACAGTGCTAACCACTATGCCACCGTGATGCCTTCTACAGGCTGTTAACATCCACTGTCTAGGCTCCAACATGAAGGATGGCCACTTGAGTGAGGATGCCAGAGGGCTGGTGGCACCTGGGCACCACTCTTTAGGAAGGATGTCAAGGCAGAGAGAAAGCTGCCAAAACCCGGCGTCTGGTGCTGGTCAGATGGGTTGGTAACAACGGAACCACGGTTACTGCAGCAGTTCTGGCCAACAAGTTGGGACTTTCCTGGATGACCAAAACAGGAAAGTAGGTTGCTAATTACTACGGCTCCTTGTTTCAAGCCTCCACTGTGTATCTCAGGACTGTTCCTGCTGGTGGCATTTACATGCCCTTCAAGGACCTACTGCCTACGGTTAATCCAAATGACCTTGGAGAGGGCACAGAGGAGATTTTCCAGAATGGCGCCAGGGATGAGGGACTTCAGTTAGGCAGAGAGACCAGAGAAGCTGGGATGGTTCTCCTCGGAGCAGAGAAGGTTAAAGGGAGATTTAATAGAGGTGTTCAAAAGTATGAAGGACTTTGATAGAGTAGATAAGGAGAAGCTGCTTCCACTAGCAAGAGGATCGGTAACCAGAGGACACAGATTTAAGGTAATTGGCAAGAGATGAGGAGACATTTTTTTACACAGCGAGTTGTTATGATCTGCAGTTCACTGCCTGAAAGTGTGGTGGGAGCAGATTCAATAGTAACTTTCAAAAGAGAATTGGATAAATACTTGAAAAGGAAAAATTAGCAGGGCTGTGGGGAAAGAGTAGGGGAGTGGGACTAATTGGATAGCTCCTTCACAGAGCCAGCACAGGCACGATGGGTGGAATGGCCTCTAATTGTATCTATGAACCAGTGCCTCCACGAGAGTAGCTGTAACATCTATGGTGCGTATCCCAATGCAAATGAGTGACACACATATATATATATCTATGGAACATTTTGGACGATTATCAATTGAAAAAATTGACCTCCCACCTCACTTTCTGTGGCAGTATCACCTGTTAAACAGTGAATTAACTTTAATTGCCCCTAACGGTAAAGGCAAACGGCCGAACCTGATACTTTCTTGTGTTTATTTGCCTGCAGGGAGTGACGTATCCTGCATGCCACGGAATTTGGAGCAAATGGGCGCCTCCCTTAGAGCGAAGCCGGCTCGCGACTACCTCTTTCTGTGGTAATCCATCTCTTTGGGCCTGTCTCTGTTACCATCACAACCGTTCTTTTCACAGGGTGGTCGGGCAGAGGCCTGGCCAGTGTTTTGGGAATGGGCCATACTGGGAGAGGGCAGGCGTTCCATTCTCTTTGTGGCGCCTTTAAGGCCTGTTTACCTTTGACCCTTGGAGCCCATCGCTACTGCGTGTTATGGTGCCAGGACATCGCGCTTTCCATCACGATCCGATTTTTCCTTCATCCTGTATTTTCCCAGTGGCCTGGGCAATTTTCCGAAATATTGTATCCTCTTCCTGCCTCTATTTTTTCTTCTGTGGTTTATAAGTAGTTTTTTTTTTACTCTGATGAGGCCAGACTCCCTCTTTTTCCCAGTTTTTGCCCTCAAGGGTCAGTGCCGGTACTAAGGGAGCTCTTCACTGTCGGAGGTGCCGTCTTTCACAAGAGCTGTTAAGCCGAGGCCCCGTCTGCTCTCTCCCTTATTCATCAATTTAACTCTAGATATGTACAAACTGAGAGACTCCTGTCCCTTAGCCTGCCTTCACTCACTCTTGCCAACAGAACCTAAGCCACTGACTCTCTGTAGTAGGAATAGGAGAAAACCATTTGGCCCAACAAGCCTAACCCCCTTTTTGGATGGCCTGGCAGTCCGCTAACCTCCCGCCATATTCACCAATCCGTTTGTTCTCCCCGTGGCCCAGTGGGTAACACACTCGCCTCTGAGTTGGAAGCCAGTCTTCAGCCAATTCGATTCACTCCACGTGATATCAGGAAACGGCTGAGCGCACTGGATACAGCAAAGACTGTGGGCCCCGACAACATCCCGGCTGCAGTGCTGAAGACTTGTGCTCCAGAACCAGCCGCACCTCTAGCCAAGCTGTTCCAGTACAGCTATAACACTGGCATCTATCCGACAATGTGGAAAACTGCCCAGGTATGTCCTGTCCACAAAAAGCAGGACAAATCCAATCCGGCCAATTACCGCCCCATCAGTCTACTCCCAATCATCAGCAAAGTGATGGAAGGTGTCGTCGACAGTGCTATCAAGCGGCACTTACTCACCAATAACCTGCTCACCGATGCCCACTTTGGGTTCCGCCAGGACCACTCGGCTCCTGACCTCATTACAACCTTGGTCCAAACATGGACAAAGGAGCTGAATTCCAGAGGTGAGGTGAGAGTGACTGTCCTTGACATCAAGGCAGCATTTGACCGAGTGTGGCATCAAGGAGCCCTAGTAAAACTGAAGTCAATGGGAATCGGGGGGAAAACTCTCCACTGGCTGGAGTCATACCTAGCACAAAGTAAGATGGTTGTGGTGGTTGGAGGTCAATCATCACAGCTCCAGGACATTGCTGCAGGGGTTTCTCAGGGCAGTGTCCTAGGCCCAACCATCTTCAGCTGATTCATCAATGACCTTCCCTCCATCGTTATGTCAGAAGTGGAGATGTTCGCTGATGACTGCACAGTGTTCAGTGCCATTCGTAACTCCTCAGATAATGAAGCAGTCCATGCCCAAATGCAGCAAGACCTGGACGACAGTCAGGCTTGGGCTGATAAGTGGCAGGTAACATTCGTGCCACACAAGTGCCAGGCAATGACTATCTCCAACAAATGAGAGTCCAACCATCGCCCCTTGACATTCAACGTCATCACCATCACCGAATCCCACACCATCAACATCCTGGGGGTCACCATTGACTAGAAACTTAACTGGACCAGCCACATAAATACTGTGGCAACAAGAGCAGGTCAGAGGCTGGGTATTCTGCAGCGGGTGTCTCGCCTCCTGATTCCACAAAGCCTTTCCACCATCTACAAGGCACAAGTCAGGAGTGTGATGGAATACTCTCTACTTGCCTGGATGAGTGCAGCTCAAGAAGCTTGACACCATCCAGGACAAAGCAGCCCGCTTGATTGGTACCCCATCCACCACCTTAAACATTCACTCCCTCCACCACCGGCATACCATGGCTGCAGTGTGTACCATCTACAAGATGCACTGCAGCAACTCGCCAAGGTTTCTTCAGCAGCACATCCCAAACCCGCGACCTCTTCCACCTAGAAGGACATGAGCAGCAGGCACATGGGAACACCATCACCTCCAAGTTCCCCTCCAAGTCACATACCATCCTGACTTGGAAATATATCGCCAATCCTTCATCGGCGCTGGGTCAAAATCCTGGAACTCCCTCCCTAACAACACTATGGGAGTACTTTCACCACGCGGACTGCAGCAGTTCAAGAAGGTGGCTCACCACCACCTTCTCGAGGGCAATTAGGGATGGGCAATAAATGCTGGCCTTGCCAGCGACGCCCACATCCCATGAACAAATTTAAAAAAAATCATGGATTCAAGACCCACTGCAGAGACTTGAACGCATAATCCAGGCTGACACTCCCAGTGCAGTACTGAGGAAATGCTGCACTGTCGGAGGTGCCGTCTTTCAGTTGAGACATTAAACCGAGGCCCCATCTGTCCTCTCAGGTGGACGTAAAAGATCCCATGGCAATATTTCATGTGAGTGCTTTGCTCCCAGCCTGACACCAACACCATTCTTTGCCATCAGGTGTGTGAGCTGATTGAGCAGAACTTCCTCAATGTGTCGATATTTCCCACTCCCTAGTCTAGTTTTCCATCAGTTTACATTGGCTGAGTTGGCCGTGGCATCCCACGACAACACGCAACAGATCATTGGACGCTCGCAACAAAATGGCCTCAAATATATAACGCTGATGGCTGTGGGGCCAACACCATTGTCTTTTTTTTAATTCATTTTTTTATGGGATGTGGGCATCGCTGGCAAGGCCAACATTCATTGCCCATCCCTAAATGCCCTGGAGAAGGTGGTGGTGAGCCGCCTTCTTGAACCGCTGCAGTCCATGTGGTGAAGGTGCTCCCACAGTGCTGTTAGGGAGGGAGTTCCAGGATTTTGACCCAGCGACGATGAAGGAACGGCCGATATATTTCCAAGTCAGGATGGTGTGTGACTTGGAGGGGAACTTGGAGGTGGTGGTGTTCCCATGCGCCTGCTGCCCTTGTCCTTCTAGGTGGAAGAGGTCGCGGGTTTGGGAGGTGCTGCCGAAGAAGCCTTGGCGAGTTGCTGCAGTGCATCTTGTAGCTGGTACACACTGCAGCCACGGTGCGCTAGTGGTGGAGGGAGTGAATGTTTAAGGTGGTGGATGGGGTGCCAATCAAGCGGGCTGCTTTGTCCTGGATGGTGTTGAGCTTCTTTAGTGTTGTTGGAGTTGCACTCATCCAGGCAAGTGGAGAGTATTCCAACACACTCCTGACTTGAGCCTTGTAGATGGTGGAAAGGCTTTGGGGAGTCTGGAGGTGAGACACTCGCCGCAGAATACCCAGCCTCTGACCTGCTCTTGTTGCCACAGTATTTGTAGGTGCACAAACTGCCCAGTGTGGAATTAAGCCGTACAGCCCAGTTCAGGTACAATCTCTTGAGTTGTGCTGAGTTAGTCTCAGGTGTTGTAACACTTGCGGTGCTGCTGCAATAGGACTCGGCGCACCCAGGCACAGGAGGAGCTTAAATCAAAAACAGCCAGCGTATAGGAATTCCCATCCCATTCATCTGGACTGGATTGAAACGCAATGGCCAAACTACGGCACTTTGCACCATCCAATGCCCTCCGCACTGCTCTGTGTTTTAGCCCTTCACTACGCTCCTATACTGAGATAGGGTCTCGCCAGCTCTCCAGAATTGGCCAGGAGTCTCCAGGAATTGAAGATTAGGCTCCAGGACACTGCTGCGAGCAACTCTGGACAAAAACCATAGGGGCGTGAAATAAAATGGTGCGGGTTTTTTTTTCAATTTCTTTGAACATTTCTGTTTATTAAGTTATAAAAATATTGGAAATGGAAAACAAAGGCTGTTTGGCTGACAGTCGGGATTCCTCCGATAGGGTAATGAAGAGTCTTTTCGCTTTCCAATTGGCTGGTAAGGCGGGGCTCCGCGGGGGATGGACGTGTTGGGCGACCAATGGTGGGAGCATGGGGCCGGGGCAGTTGGAGGCAGGAGGTCATGTGATGAAACCTCCAGGAATACATCCAACCAGAGTTGGCGACCCTGTACTGAGATCGATAGATTTTTGTTGGGTAAGGTTGTCAATGGCTATGGAGCAAAGGGGTTGAGGTATAGATCAGCCATGATCTAATTGAATGGCGGCAAAGGCTCAAGGGGCTGAACGGCCACCTCCTCTTCCTACTGTTCCACTACTCACTAGTGTCCCACCTCAGATGTGCACCTTTTCCTTTGCAGGTTCCTATGCAGGAGCAGTGGTGGCAATGCCTCTGGCAGGGGTCCTGGTCCAGTACACAGGGTGGCCTTCAGTCTTCTATGTCTACGGTATGTACTGGGGGAGAGGAAGGGGGCAGCTTTCTGTTTAACTTGATGAGTATAACCATTGCACACACTGCTGTAACAGTCCAAAGGTTACAGAACTACAGTACATACAGGGTAAAAAGGAACGATTCACTCCCATTTGCTCCTGTGTGAGTCTGCCCCTGTACATGTACAGTACGTACAGGGTAAAAGTGAATGATTCACTCCCATCTATAACTGTACGGTCCATGTGTCTCAGTGTCAGCCCCTGTACATGTACAGTATACACAGGGTAAAAAGGGAATGATCCACTCCTGTCTGGTACTGCACGGTGTGTCGGTGTGTGTCTCAGTGTCAGCTCCTGTATATGTACAGTGACATGAATCTGTCATTCATGACTTATGAAATAATACTGAGTGGCCTGCGGGTGGCGCTGTCCAAGGAGAGTATAAATACTCGGGCACGGGCCCAGCTTGCGCAGGACATTCTTAACCGGAACTAGTGAAGGACACAACTAGACGTCCATGTTGTTAAACAATTGATTAACGCTTTATTTAACGCTTAGACCAAGTGCCTAGTAGTTTTCTTACGTCATACAGTACACAGCGGGTAAAAGGGAACGATTCACTCCTCTCTGGTACTGTACGGTGTGTCTGTGTGTGTCCCAGTGTTGGCTCCTGTATAACCATGTGATAGTAGGTTGTAGACCCAGCACAACAAATGATATTTAAGACCTTTGAGGTATGCTGTGCTGGTGACGGAAGAGCTGGTCATCAAGTCAGTGCACACGCCTCACTGACACACACTGAGAAGACGGAGACAGCTAGCAACGCATCGAGGCCCCCCGGGTACTGCCACATTCTCATCCGCACTCCCAATCTTCTCAATCAGGGAAGCAACCTCCGAAATCAAATCGTAAAAGGGAACGATTCACTCCCAGTTTGCTGTCTCAGTGTCAGCTCCTGTACAGGTGCAGTGCACATCAGGTAAACACAGACTTGTCAACACTGGACAGGTTCTCGCTGTGAGATTTTCAGTCGCAAGCCCCATATCTGAGGCATCACCTCATGTCAAAAAACTTAAACATGGTAAAGGCCCCAAGCTGTGACAATCGCATGGCCTGAAGAGGATGACCAACTGCTGCTAATCTGCTCCCCTGATTTACTCTTCCTTTTCTCCCTCTCTTTAAATAGAAAAGACAGCCATCCCAGCATTCTTCTTCTTCTTAGGCAGTCCCTCGGAACCGAGGATGACTTGCTTCCACACTAAAAATGAGTTCTCAGGTGACTGATGAGCCCGATGCGGGACCTGCAGTCTCTGTCACAGGTGGGGCAGACGGTGGTTGAAGGGGGCGGGTGGGTGGGGTGCTTGGGTTGACCTGCGCTCCTTGCGCTTGGCTTCCGCTTGCTCCCGGCGAAGAGACTCGAGGTGTTCGGCGCCTTCCCCGGCTGCTTCTCCTCCACTTTGTGCGGTCTTGGGCCAGGGATTCCCAGGTGTCGGTGGGGATGTTGCACTTTTTCAAGGAGGCTTTGAGGGTGTCCTTGAAGCGTTTCCTCTGCCCACCTGGGGCTCTCTTGCCGTGCCGCATTCATAGTGGTAGTGAACTCCCTCTGGTAAGGCCTTTGGGCCTATAGAAAGAGCGTCCAAGCATTTTGTCTTCACGGGCCATTTAAATAGAGCCACATATGAATTTAAATCCATGTTCCCAGTGATATTTGTATAACTCAAGTTACTGAGCACCCCTGGGCTAAGGGGGTGGTGATAGAATGGGGGTGGGGGGGGGCGGGCTGGTGGGAGGGAAAACTCAGTTAAGAGTCCCATGCGTCATTCCAAAGACTCATGATGCAAAGCGTACCTGTGTGGACATTGGGCGGGGATAGGATTGGGCGAGGCTTTGATCCTCGCCCCCCCACCCCCCCCCATGGTCGAATGACCTAACGACAGGCCTGAAGGATAGTCAGCTTGCTGCCTGTCTATCCCAACACGAGTTGGCACCTGCGGGAGAGGAGGGGGTCGGAAATCAGAAAATAAATCGATTGATATCGAAGAGGTTTTATTCCTCTTCTCTTGACAGGAAGCTTTGGCATGGTGTGGTACATATTCTGGCTGCTGGTGTCTTATGAGAGCCCAGCCACACACCCCACCATTTCCGATGAAGAAAGGACCTATATAGAGGAGGCTATTGGAGAAGGCGGCAATCTTATGAATCCTCTGGTGGTGAGTGTGTGCTTTTTCTTACCCTCTTGCATGGGACAGAAGCCAAAGGTCAAAGGGTCGCCACGGGCAACTTGGGCACGCCCCTAGTGGATGGGCAGAGACCGAGGCAGTTGGCTGAAAACAGGTCGCGTGCTCGGGGGTGGCGGGGGGGGGGGGGGCGGAATGGTTCGCACTGTGGCGGAAACCCCAAACTAAATAAATAATTGTTGCTAATAGTAACGTTTTTTAAACTTGTAAATTGCCCACGGGCAGTTGCCGAGTGTAAATTTCTTATAATATAGAAGATTGCGATGGAGTTGAGAGAGAGAGAGACTTCGGAAACTTGCTCCACAGTGCCAAGTAGTGGCCAAAGCTTGCAATTACATCGTGACAATTGACAGAATACGTGAGGAAAAAAATTTGAGAAAAAGACTTGAGAATAAATTTGCAACAACAACATCATCTTGCATTTATATAGCGCCTTTAACGTAGTCAAACGTCCCAAGGCGCTTCACAGGAGCGATTATCAGACAAAATTTGACTCCGAACCACAGAAGGAGATATTAGGACAGAGGAGCAAAAGCTTGGTCAAAGAGGTGGGTTTTAAGGAGCGTCTTAAAGGAGGAGGGAGAGGGAGGCGGAGAGGTCCCAGACCTGAAACGTTAACTCTGTTGTTTCTCTCTCCACGGATGCTGCCTGGCCTCCTGAGTGTTTCCAGCATTTTTCTGTTATTTCAGGCTTAGGGAGGGGATGGATTCAGGGATGAGTGGCCTTTGATCTCATTCGCCGGTTTCTTGTGTTCTCTCTGACAGAAATTCAAGGCGCCCTGGCGCAAGTTCTTCACCTCGATGCCCGTCTACGCCATTGTTGTGGCCAACTTCTGCCGCAGTTGGACTTTCTACCTGCTACTGATCAGCCAGCCGGCCTACTTTGAGGAGGTGTTTGGGTTCGAGATCAGCAAGGTACCGCATGTGTTCTTTCGATGTAAAGCAAACGCTTATTTGTAAAAAAAAAATATATATATATATACTTTTCTCCCGCAATTTTTAATCTTTTTTGTTTGGTTTTCTCCCTCCCTTTTTTGTGAAATGCAATTTTCTCCCGGTTGAGACGGTGGGGCGTCGGGGCTGGAAGACCACCTGATCTCAGCCTGCGTCATTTGTGGGGGAACAGCAACTGCTTTCCCCGCGTAGGCCTGGGGTTAAAATTGCAGTCGGGCCCCGATAGCACCATCGGAGCCTGACCTGCATATTTAAAGCATTACCCCCCCACCCCCCGCTCCCACCCCACCGCTCACTTTCCGATTCGACCATCTTAGAATACTGAGCGCGGTTCTGGTCTCCCTATTACATAAAGGACATAGAGGCACTGGAGAAGGTGCCAAAAATAAAAGGTTTACTGGGATGACACCAGAACTGAGAGGTTATAACTATCAGGAGAGACTGACCAGCCTGGGGCTCTTTTTTCTAGAAAAGAGGGGTGACCTGATAGAGGTCTTTAAGATGATGAAAGGGTACGATAGGGTGGGCGTAGAGAAGATGTTTCCACTTGGGGAGAGACCAGAACTCGGGGGCCATAAATATAAGAAAGTCACGAATAAATCCAATAAGGAACTCAGGAGAAACTTCTTTATTCAGAGACGGGTGAGAATGTGGAACTCGCTACCACAGGGAGTGGTTGAGGTGAATCGCATCGATGCCTTAAAGGGGAAGCTAGATAAACACATGAGGGAGAAAGGAATAGAAGGATATGCAGATAGGGTGAGATGAAGAGGGGTGGGAGGAGGCTCGTGTGGAGCATAAACACTGGCATGGACCAGTCGGGCCGAATGGCCTGTTTCTGTGCTGTACGTTCCATGTGATGGAAGCTCGTTGGGCGACTGAGTCAGCTCAGCTGGGTAGAAATTCGTCCCGGTTGGCAGCGCAAAGCAGGCAAGGGAGCTGAATATCGGGCAGGGGGGGCGTACATCAAGAGTACTTTCCACCCCGGCATGTTTGGGAAGCCAATTCGAGAGCTGCCAGTACCCGGGGAGAAAGAGTTGACAATACGTGGGCCCAATTGCATTTCCGATTGTTAATTCCATGTTCAACTTCCTCTCAACACAGGTAGGCCTGCTGTCTGCTCTCCCCCATCTCGTCATGACGATCATCGTGCCCATCGGTGGACAGTTAGCGGACCACCTCAGAGCCAAGAACCTCATGTCCACCACCAACGTCAGGAAGATGATGAACTGTGGAGGTGTGTTTCTGCAGGGCAGGCCGACAGTGAGCTTCTCGACATTACTGCCCCGAACCGTAGCGGGAATAAGAACAATTCCTAGTCACGCACGGTGCCCATTTATGTGCCAACATGCTGGCCCGTATTTTCCGATCAGAGTCTTCCTGCGTGCGGCGGCCTCCGATCTGGAAAAAAATCTACGAATTTACCTGAGGGCTCCCGAGGTGCTCCCGCTCCTGGGCCTCTCCAAACTCGAAATGCGCAGGGCCCACGTATCACAGAGGCGCAGGCGGTTCGCAAGCGTCCCTGGGATCACGTGAGCCATGGGGAGCCAATAGGAGAAGGGAATCTCCCTTCATACACTTGACAGATAGACCTGTCAAATATATGAATGGAGATCACCCCCAAAAACACTGTCAAACATTAAATAATTTTTTTAAAAACATCACATTTTTAAAATCAGTTGAAATTACAATAAATGAAATATTTTAAACAAAAATTTAATTTTTTGAAAAAAATAATTAAAGTTTTTTACGGGGCTAAAAATAAACTTACCTTTTTTAAAAGTATTTTTAAATTATAAATGAGTGGAAATTTTTTATTTTTTAAAAAACTTTTTTCAACTCTTATGCTGGTAAAAGCAAGCCTTACGCCTGCTTTTACCAGGCGTAAGATTTCTAAGGGTTTTCTGCGGGCGGAGGTTATCCAGAAAGCGGAACTATCTGCCCGCAGAGGCCCTTCTCCAGGGCAGGTGTCCGATCTGTCAAGAGCATTCTTGACAGATCGCAAATATCGGCGTTCAGCGCGCGCGCTTGGCATGCCTGAAACCGGCATTTCCGATGTCCCTACGGGTGTGTACACAGCGCGTAGGCATCGGAATATACAGCCCGCTATGTCCTCACACATGCCTTTGCTACCTCTAGACTTGACTATTCCAACGCTCCCCAGGCCCGGACTCCCACCTTGCACCCTCCGTAAACTTGAGCTCATCCAAAACACTGCTGCGAGTATCCTAACTCGCATCATGGGCCGTTCGCCCATCACCCCCTGTGCTCACTGACCTACATTTTGTTTGATAATCGCTCCTGTGAAGCGCCTTGGGACGTTTTACTACGTTAAAGGCGCTATATAAATGCAAGCTGTTGTTGTTGATACATTGATTTCCATCTACTACTTTGCCTGAACATCTCAATTAAATTCCTGGATCAGCTTACACCATGGCTGCCAATTTGTACGGATTTGCCCCTTTCCCTTATTCATC
Organism: Squalus acanthias; assembly: GCA_030390025.1. Taxonomy (NCBI): domain Eukaryota; kingdom Metazoa; phylum Chordata; class Chondrichthyes; order Squaliformes; family Squalidae; genus Squalus; species Squalus acanthias. Next base: position 32,442 of record JASTWF010001535.1, read on the forward strand.
AACTTACCCCCAGGTATGAACAAACTGAGCGACTCCTGTCCCCTAGCAGCCGGCCTTCAGTCACTCTTGCCAAAGGAACTGGGTGGCTCCTGCTCCCAGGCACCCCCAGCAGCCTGAAACTACTGACTCTCTGCAGTAGGAACAGGAAAAGACCATTTGGCCCAACAAGCCTAATCCCCCACCATCAACATCCATGGGGTCACCATTGACCAGAAACTTAACTGGGCCAGCCACATAAATACTGTGGCAACAAGAGCAGGTCAGAGGCTGGGTATTCTGCGGCGAGTGTCTCACCTCCTGACTCCCCAAAGTCTTTCCACCATCTACAAGGCACAAGTCAGGAGTGTGATAGAATACTCTCCACTTGCCTGGATGGGTGCAGCTCCAACAACACTCAAGAAGCTCGACACCATCCAGGATAAAGCAGCCCGCTTGATTGGCACCCCATCCACCACCTTAAACATTCACTCCATCCACCACCGGCGTACCGTGGCTGCAGTGTGTACCGTCTACAAGATGCACTGCAGCAACTCGCCAAGGCTTCTTCGGCAGCACCTCCCAAACCAGCGACCTCTACCACCTAGAAGGACAAGGGCAGCAGGCGCATGGGAACACCACCACCTCCAAGTTCCCCTCCAAGTCACACACCATCCTGACTTGGAACTTTATCAGCCGTTCCTTCATCGTCGCTGAGTCAAAATCCTGGAGCTCCCTCCCTAACAGCACCTTCACCACACAGACTGCAGCAGTTCAAGAAGGCGGCTCATCATCCATTAGGGATGGGCAATAAATGCTGGCCTTGACAGCGACACCCACATTCCATGAACGAATAAAAAAATAAATGTTTTTAAATCCCTTTCAGATGATCTGGCCATCCACTTCCCTCCTCACATATTCACCAATCTGTTCATTCTCTCCCATGCCCCCATGGTACTCTCGCCTCTAGAGTCAGAAGGTTGTAGGTTCAAATTTCGTTCCATGAGACTTGACCACAAAATTTAGGCTTAAACCGAGGCCCCGTCTGCTCTCTCAGGTGGACGTAATATATCACACCGCACTATTTCAAACAAGAGATGGGGAGTTGTCCTGGGGCCAATATTTATCCCTCAGTCAACATCACTAAAAACAGATTATCTGGTCAATTATCACATTGCTGTTTGTGGGAGCTTGCTGTGCGCAAATTGGCTGCCACGTTTCCTACATTACAACAGTGACTACACTTCAAAAAGTACTCCATTGGCTGTAAAGCACTTTGGGATGTCGTGAAAGGCGCTATATAAATACAAGTCTTTCTTTTTTTTTGAAGTTGATCTGGTTTTCCTTAAATAAAAAAAGAAAATGCTGGAAATACTCAGCAAGTCAGGCAGCATCTGTGGAGAGAGAAACAGAGTTAACGTTTCAGATCAATTGGCTTGAAGGGTCATCAACCTGAAACATTAACTCTGTTTCTCTCTCTCCACAGATGTTGCCTGACCTGCTGAGTATCTCCAGCATTCTTATGTTTTTATTTCAGATTTCCAGCATCCACAGTATTTTGCTTTTGTACTAATGGTTTTTCTTAAATCCATTTACACTGTCCACTTCAATGGATTAAGAGAGATACTTCAAAATCTGTTGGTGCTAATGGTGAAGGGGGGCCTCTGGATTCTGTCGGTAAGATAGATTCCTGGTGGGCACAGTCAATGCTTTGTAATGGTAACTGTGAGAATGGATCCATAGGGCCCTAAACTATGGAATTCACTCCCTAAACCTCTCTGCCTTTTTCTCCTCCCTTAAGACGCTCCTAAAAAACGAAAACTCCCTAAAACTCTTCGACCAAGCTTTCGGGTCGCCTGTCCTAATATTTCGTTTTGCGGCTTGGTGTCAAATTTTTTTTGTTTGAGACGACTTGGGATATTTTACCGTGCTGGAGTCACTATCTAAATGCAAGTTGCCGTCGTATAGAATCTTCGCTGTTGGATGTAATGCCCTCATTCTGCTCTGTTACGCTTCCTTCCTCTTTATCTAAAGGTTTTGGTATGGAAGCAACCTTTCTGCTCGTGGTGGGCTTCTCGCACACTAGAGGTGTGGCGATCTCCTTCCTCGTCCTAGCTGTAGGTTTCAGTGGATTCGCAATCTCAGGTGATTAGTGTTTTGATCCCTGCTTCCTGTAATTTCATCATGTAGTTTTAGGAAACCAATTTGCCTGTATCAAGCCGTTAGCATAAGTGCGATTGTATTATCATATATTATCATATGTTAGCATGTGTTATTTGTTCACAATTTAGCACCGCACAGATGGGGACATGACTCGACTTAATCCCCCCGTCTCATCTCTTCTATCTGTTTGTTTCTCCACTCAAGGCTTCAATGTCAACCATCTGGACATTGCCCCGCGTTACGCCAGTATCCTGATGGGACTGTCCAATGGGGTCGGGACTTTATCCGGGATGGTGTGCCCTTTAATTGTGGGAGCCATGACTAAGCACAAGGTGAGGAATCGTAAATAAAACGCCATACTTTAGAACCTGAGCGTTGAGGAACTCAACGTTCCCTTGGAACTCCATGCGCTTCAAGCGTGGAAAATTGGAATTTCGCAACGACAAATTGCCTTTGGAGATCCCCCCAAGGATGTGTTCATTCATAGAATCGTAGAAGTTTGCGGCACAGAAGGAGGCCATTCGGCCCATCGTGTCCGTGCCGGCCGACAAAGAGCGATCCACCCTAATCCCACTTTCCAGCTCTTGGTCCGCAGCCCTGTAGGTTACGGCACTTCAAGTGCATATCCAAGTATTTTTTCAATGCAATGAGGGGTTCTGCCTCTACCACCCTTTCAGGCAGTGAGTTCCAGACCCCCACCACCCCCTGGTTCTCCTCAACTCCCCTCTAATCCATCTCCCAGTTACTTTAAATCTATGCCCCCTGGTTATTGACCTCTCTGCTGAGGGAAATAGGTCCTTCCTATCCACTCTATCTAGGCCCCTCATCATTTTATACACATTATTATTGATATTTTCTCAACTGCTCAGTACTCTTGCTGAGGGTTTGATTTTTTGTATTTTTTAACCCTTCGTCAAAGGGATTGGTTGAGAGGTTTTCTGCTGCCCCCACAGTGCTCCAACGCTAGTGGGCAAAGCTGCCAACTAGGGTAATGTTGCAGCGGCGGAGTTTGGTTTGGCCAACTGAGGGAGGGAGGGGAAGATCCAACTCCAGATTTGGCCAAGGACTAGGGGTCATAGCCTAAAAGTTAGAGCCAGGCCTTTCAGGAGTGAAGTTAGGAAACATTTCTCCACGCAAAGGGTGGTTGAAGTTTGGAACTCTCTTCCGCAAGAGGTAGTTGATGCTGGATCAATTGTTAATTTTAAATCTGAGATTGATAAATTTTCTGTTAACCAAAGGTATTAAGGGATATGGGGCATATATGGAGTTGGGTCGCAGATCAGCCATGATCTCATTGGCTGGCAGAACAGGCTCCAGGGGCTCAATGTCCTCCTCCTGTTCCTATGCTCCGATTTATTGCCCATCAACCTAGTCGCCCCTTGAGAAGGTGGTGGTGAGCCGCCTTCTTGAACCGCTGCAGTCCGTGCGGTGAAGGTGCTCCCACAGTGCTGTTAGGGAGGGAGATCCAGGATTTTGACCCGGCGACGATGAAGGAACGGCCGACATATGCCCTAGTCGGGGTGGTGTGTGACTTGAAGGGGAACTTGAACCCGCGCATTTTAATTTAAATCATTTTATTTTAAATCGGGCTCCGAAATGCACTGTGGGTGCCCAATTTAAATATGTTAATTGAACGCCCCACCTCTGAACGACGGGACACTCAGACGCCCCGATATCCGCCACAGTAAAAAAAAAAGGCAGCGGGCGGGTGGGCATTATGTTGGGGTCACATTCCCCGTGTTTATCTCTTTAACCTCCCCTCACCCCCCGGCGACCATCTCCAATTTGCCATTTGAGGGGTTAATATCTTGGTCTATGCCTCTGATGGTCGGGGAGTCCAGAACCAGGGGTCACAGTCTAGGACAGAAATGAGGAGGAATTTCTTCACCCAGAGAGTGGTGAACCTGTGGAATTCTCTACCACAGAAGGAAGTTGAGGCCAATTCATTAAATATATTCAAGAAGGAGTTGGATATATTTCTTAAGGCTAAAGGGATCAAGGGATATGGGGAGAAAGCAGGGACAGGGTACTGAATTTGGATGATCAGCCATGATCGCATCGAATGGCGGAGCAGGCTCGAGGGGCCGAATGGCCTACTCCTGCTCCTATCTTCTATGTTTCTATGTTTCTATGTTTCTAATACAGTAGTCATATCATCTGTGACGCTTCTCTAACAGCTATCGTACTTTTTCTCATTTCCCCAAAGTCGCGAGAAGAATGGCAATACGTCTTCCTAATCGCGGCCCTGGTTCACTACGCGGGCGTCATATTCTACGGCATCTTCGCCTCCGGCGAGAAGCAGCCCTGGGCAGAGCCCGAGGAGCTGAGCGACGAGAAGTGCGGCTTCATCCACGAGGACGAGCTGGCCAACGAGGCGGAGGACGCCGTCCAAGGCCACGGGAGCTACGGGGCGACCGACACGACCAACGTCACCAACGGAGGGTGGGCCAACGAGTGGGACAAGAAGGAGGAGTTCATCCAGGAGCAGGGGAAGGATCCGTACATGTACGGCAGCGCGCAAGACAGGGACTTGTCCTGAGCGTCGAGTCGGGGTCGGGGGTGGGGGGGGGGGAAGCACACACACAACGACACCAACACAATAAAAACAAAATCAACGGGGAACGAGGCTTGTGGAGAAGGCGATGTGAAATTTTATGTACATAAGTAACCAATTGTTTAAAAGGACAACTTCACCTTGCTCGCCGTTCAAAGCAAGGTGAAAGAGCATCATTCTAGTGGCGTCTAGTGTGTGTGTGTGTGTGCGTGTGTGTGCGGCCGAGAAAGACGGCCGGTGTGAGAAATTGTGCGTAGTGCCCTTATTGTGTTGGGACACTTTCCGGTGAAACCATTTCTGTCTTTCTTCATCAGAGCTGTGGCCAGGAAGCGATATTGCATCCCTTCCTGTTGTAACCATTTCTTCCCAAACGCTTTTTATGTTTTCTTCTCACTCATTTTTTTTGGGGGGTTGGAGGGATTACCGATTGCAAGTTCGTACGGACAAAGGCGAGGTGGAGGGGGGGGGGGGCGTCGGTGGTAGGGGTCGAATAGCTTGAGTGGTTGGAAGATCTAAGCCAATCCCCAACACACACCCTCCCCTCCCAAGGCCGCTCCCTCTCCAATTACTACATTAGGGCGGCTTTCGAAGTTTTATTTTTGTTATTTTGTCCCCTTAAACTCAGCGAGATACAATAGCGGTAAATCTATTGATTGATCCCTGGGATGAGAGGGTTGTCCTGTGAGGAGAGATTGAGTAGATTGGGCCTTTCCTCCCTGGAGTTTAGAAGAATGAGAGGTGGTCTCATTGAAACATATAAGATTCTGAGGGGGCTTGACAGGGTCCGGATCCGCTCGGGACCCCCTGCAATTGCACAGCTCTAACACCCGGGGACTCTGTGTGTTTCTGTGTCTGTGTTTGTGTGTGTGCTTGTGTATGTGTGTGTGTGTGTCCCTTTTCAAGCTACTTTCTCTTATTTCCCAATTAGTCCCCTCACCCTGACCACCACCATCCCCCCAGGTTAGAAGGCTGACGTCTCAAATCATGCCCTGAAATCAGCCATGAAAATTGAGTTTGCCTCCCATATTCTTTCCAAACCAGTTACATGTCTCCTGTGCAGCTCCTATATCTCACTGTGTGAATGGGCCGGAAGGCGAGGGAGGTCACGGACGGTTCTGCCTCCAGTTCCCTTTCCCGCAGGATCTGGCCCAGGCCCAGGTGTCGTAACTCGAGATCTGGAGGTTAGCAGTATGGTCTGCGGCGGAAGCTGGCGCGCATCACTTCAGGGTGATGCTGGACCGTGCTACAGGATCCAGCAGGTCGCCAACCACCAGATCCAGTAGGTCACCAACCACCAGATCCAGTAGGTCACCATCCACCAGGTTCAGCAAATCACCATCCACCAGATCCAGTAGGTCACCATCCACCAGATCCAGTAGGTCACCAACCACCAGATCCAGTAGGTCATCAACCATCAGATCCAGTAGGTCATCAACCATCAGATCTAGTAGGTCACCAACCATCAGATCCAGTAGGTCATCAACCATCAGATCCAGTAGGTCACCAACCATCAGATCCAGTAGGTCATCAACCATCAGATCCAGTAGGTCATCAACCATCAGATCCAGTAGGTCATCAACCATCAGATCTAGTAGGTCACCAACCATCAGATCCAGTAGGTCATCAACCACCAGATCCAGTAGGTCATCAACCACCAGATCCAGTAGGTCATCAACCACCAGATCCAGTAGGTCATCAACCATCAGATCCAGTAGGTCACCACGAAAACCAGCAGGGCACTAACCAGTGACCCCCATTAATTCACCACACCACTAAACCCAACCATTCTCCTATTGCCAGGTAAAGAGAGACGTGACTGGCATTTATATAGCACTTTTCATAGTCTCAGGACATCCCAAAGTGTTTCATAGTTAAGGAAGTACTTTTGAAGTGTAGTCGCCGTTGTAACGCAGATATGGGGCTTGAACCCACAACATTCTGACTCAGAGGCAAGAGTGCTACCACTGAGCAACGGCTGACACGTGATATTGATGTAAACCCCCACCCACAGAACTCAGAAGTGCCTGAGAACCAAGGGGCTGGGGAGATTTTCCAGTCAGCGGCTTCTCAGAGTGCGAGGCTGGGGAACTCTTTAGAGGTTGCTTAGAGTGCGAGGCTGGGGGACACTTTAGAGGTTGCTCAGAGTGCGAGGCTGGGGGACTCTTTAGAGGTTGCTCAGAGTGCGAGGCTGGGGGACTCTTTAGAGGTTGCTCAGAGTGCGAGGCTGGGGGACTCTTTAGAGGTTGCTCAGAGTGCGAGGCTGGGGGACTCTTTAGAGGTTGCTCTCTGCTGAGCACAGTTCGTCGGACAAACTAACTTTCCCATTGCCAAAAAAAAGAATGGCGGCTTGAATACTTAAGCTAAGGGAAGAAATCCTAAAAAGGAATAAAACCCACTTCGTGGAGCGGGCAAAAGTGAGGGAGGGGGCAACAGGACACAAAGCAGCAGATGTAGCCAGGGAACAAGACAGTGCAGCGTGAGAGACTGAGTTATAAACACAAAAACACTAATGTTACTCTTCAGCAGTGCAGAATAACCCACCCCCCCAAACTCACCAACAACTGACATCCTCTAGCCGTATCAAAGCACACTGTAAATGTTGTTGGAAAAACTCAGCAGGCCGGGCAGCATCCATGGAGAGAGAAACAGAGTTAACGTTTCAGGTCGAAGACCGCTCTGACGAAAGGTTTTCGACCTGAAATGTTAGCCCTGTTTCTCTCTCCACGGACGCTGCCTGGCCTGCTGAGTTTTTCCAGCCTTTTCTGTTGTTATTTCGGATTTCCAGCGTCCGCAGTATTTTGCTACTGTAAATGTTGTTGTAAGGTCAGGGTCTTAAGGGAAACGGAACCAAGGCGGGTCAATGGAGTTGAGATGCAGATCAGCCATGATCTGATTGAATGGCGGAACGGGCCCGAGGGGCTGAGTGGCCTCCTCCTGTTCCGAACAGATGCAGAATCCTGGTTCTCTCCCACCCTCCTCCTCACTGTATTTTGAATTGAGCTAAAGGTCTCATTGTACCGTGTACCATACTTTGCAAGTCACCAGTCTCCCCACTCCTTCATCAATCCCTTGATCCCGAATGCAATATCTCCCTTGTTATTCACGAATCTTGGAGAAAAAAAGTTGAATAAAAATATCACACCAGGAAACATTTTAAAAAGTCACTTTTTCATTATTGTATTAGGCGATATTTGACATGTTATTGTAAAAGTAGTACAGGTCAATGGTATATTTAAAAGCAATATATTAAATGTTGGGACTGTGGACACATGCAGATAAAAAAAGAAATTATTTTCATGCGTATTTTCACTTATTCGTTCTCTCTTTTCTTCCTCGTTCCCTACATGGTTGATCTGCTCATGCCTGGCAAGGGTTACAGGGGTGGAGACCAGTCACACCAGCTCTCAGGCCCCATTACACGCAGCTCCAAGATTCCCTCGGGCTTTCCCCCCCCCACGAGGGGAATCTGGGCCTACCCTTGTAGGAGGGGCAGACCGTGGGTGCGTGGTATCACGAGGTGGGAGGTAGCGTTCCCGGCCTCCCGCCTCATTATCCGTGAATACCGGGGGCCTACCCCAGGGTTCCCCGTTGACTGAAGGTTCTGTGGGGTTCCCAGGGGCAAGTTCAAAGAGCCCAAAGCCAGCGCTGTTCATTCGTTTTACCCCTTTCCTGGAATAGTTGAGACACTCAGAGACTTCTGCTTGTGGATCTCCCATCAGTAGCCAGAAGAGCCTGTTCTCGGAGGCCTTATTTGCCGCAGTAGGCAGTAGGCTTGAAAGGATATACCTAAGAAAGGATATACTTGCCATAGAGGGAGTGCAGAGAAGGTTCACCAGACTGATTCCTGGGATGGCAGGACTGTCGTATGAGGAGAGATTGGGTCGACTAGGCCTGTATTCAATAGAGTTTAGAAGAATGAGAGGGGATCTCGTGGAAACGTATAAAATTCTGACAGGGCTAGACAGACTGAATGCAGGGAGGATGTTTCCCCTGGCTGGGGGTCTAGAACGAGGGGTCACAGTCTCAGGATACAGGGTAGGACATTTAGGTTTGAGATGAGGAGAAATTTCTTCACTCAGAGGGTGGTGAACCTGTGGAATTCTCTACCACAGAAGGCTGTGGAGGCCAAGTCACTAAATATATTTAAGAAGGAGATAGATAAATTTCTAGACACAAAAGGCATCAAGGGGTAGGGGGAGAGAGCGGGAATATGGTATTGAGATAGAGGATCAGCCATGATCATATTGAATGGCGGAGCAGGCTGGAAGGGCCGAATGGCCGACTCCTGCTCCTATTTTTCTCTGTTTCTATGAAAGAGCCAGCAGATGTGCTCAGATGTGTTCTTGTCCTTTAGACACAAGGCCCAGCGATGGGGTTAGTCCTGCACCTGGGGTTAAGCACAGGGGGCGAATGGGAAGGGGCTTGGTTCATTGGAATTCAATACAGGGAAAATAAATGGGAAGGGGGTCGATCCATTAGAATTCTAAATGGGGGAGTCAATAGAAAGGGGTTTATTCCATTGGCGTTCTACACAGGGGGAGTGAAATGGGAAGATCTGACAGAATCAAACTCTGATTAAAGTAGTTGCAACAATCACTGCAGAAAATCGCACTGATGTGTTTGATTCTATTGAACACAGTTCGTCCTGAATATTCCTTGAAGGGGGGCCTGGCCTCAAGCAGGCAGCAGAATCCACCCTTTGCACTTACTGCGTAATGCCAGCAAACTGAAACCGGGGTGGGCGGGGGGGGGCGGACAAGAACAGTCACAAGTTTTGTCGCTGCCTGATTTTTCCTCAGGGGGCGAGAGAGAGCGAGACTCTGAAACCGCTTATAAAAAGATTTAGGAGGGCGTCGGGGAATAAATAATTCAATCTTCCCAGCCCTGGTACAAGGCATTTTAATGTCATTTCGCATATTACAAGCCGTGAAGTGGACTACAGGCAATAAATTTCGACGAGTTCCTCTTTGTTCCTCGCTGGATGTGGGCCCCAAGGTCGAGGCCGGCTGGTGTTCCCAGGAGGTCCAGGGGCGGCAGCAATTACGTCGGCGATTGATGGTGAGGAGCAGCGCACAGCCAAATGATTTATTGATCAGTTCCCAGAGGTGCCTAACGGCCCCATGTACAATGCGGATGAAACACTAGTAGGACATCAAAGGGGCCTCCTCGGGCGTCCCTGATGTGTGTCGCTGGGACGCGCTTGGAGGTCAGAGTTCAAAGTCAGGCGGCTGCTCAGCGCAGACAGCTGCCTTAACGCCAGGCTTATTAACCTCAGCTTTGTAAACCCTTGCCATCCAATCCTTTCATATCAAACATCACCAGGAAATAAGAAATAGGAGCAGAAGTAGGCCAATCAGCCCTTCGAGCCTGCTCCGCCATTCAATAAGATCATGGCTGATCTTATACCTCATCTCCACTTTCCTGCCCGATCCACATATCCCTTAATATCCAAAAATCTACCGATTTCTCGTCTTGACTATACTCAATGACTGAGCCTCCGCAGCCCTCTGGGGTAGAGAATTCCAAAGATTCACAACCCTCTGAGTGAAGAAATTTCTCCTCATCTCAGTCCTAAATGGCCAACCCCTTATTCTGAGACTGTGACCCCCTGGTTCTAGACACCCCAGCCCCAGAAATGTTACACGTCGTAACTTTTATTGATTTCAACCTCGCTGTGTTTTTTTATACGAAGATAGTGAAAATGGGAGCGGTGGCTGGAAAAGAAAAACTAAATTTGAAAGGAGTTACTGCATCCAACAGTACAAGGGAGATGGATTAACATCAATAGCGATGGAGTCAGTAACACAGGGCACTGGGTGGGGGGAGATACTGTGCCCACCAGCGCTCTCCGGTACGGTAACTGAGCGCCCAATCTTCATGGCTGAGCCGAGTAACGCACGTCAGCAGCCTACTCGACCGTGGGAGGCATCACACTCAGATCTGATCCGATTCTCACTCTCTGTTCACTCTCTGTTCACTCTCTGTTCACTTTCTGTTCACTCTCTGTTCACTCTCTGTTCACTCTCTGTTCACTCTCTGTTCACCATCTGTTCACTCTCTGTTCACTCTCTGTTCACTCTCTGTTCACCCTCTGTTCACTCTCTGTTCACTCTCTGTTCACCATCTGTTCACTCTCTGTTCACTCTCTGTTCACTCTCTGTTCACCATCTGTTCACTCTCTGTTCACTCTCTGTTCACTCTCTGTTCACTCTCTGTTCACCCTCTGTTCACTCTCTGTTCACTCTCTGTTTAGCGTCTGTTCACTCTCTGTTCACTCTCTGTTTAGCGTCTGTTCACTCTCTGTTCACTCTCTGTTTAGCGTCTGTTCACTCTCTGTTCACTCTCTGTTCACTCTCTGTTCACCCTCTGTTCACCCTCTGTTCACCCTCTGTTCACTCTCTGTTCACTCTCTGTTCACTCTCTGTTCACCCTCTGTTCACTCTCTGTTCACTCTCTGTTCACTCTCTGTTCACTCTCTGTTCACCCTCTGTTCACCCTCTGTTCACTCTCTGTTCACCCTCTGTTCACTCTCTGTTCACTCTCTGTTCACTCTCTGTTCACCATCTGTTCACTCTCTGTTCACTCTCTGTTCACTCTCTGTTCACTCTCTGTTCACTCTCTGTTCACCCTCTGTTCACTCTCTGTTCACTCTCTGTTCACTCTCTGTTCACTCTCTGTTTAGCGTCTGTTCACCCTCTGTTCACTCTCTGTTCACTCTCTGTTCACTCTCTGTTCACTCTCTGTTCACCCTCTGTTCACTCTCTGTTCACTCTCTGTTCACTCTCTGTTCACCCTCTGTTCACTCTCTGTTCACTCTCTGTTCACTCTCTGTTCACCCTCTGTTCACTCTCTGTTCACCCTCTGTTCACTCTCTGTTCACTCTCTGTTCACTCTCTGTTCACCCTCTGTTCACCCTCTGTTCACTCTCTGTTCACTCTCTGTTCACTCTCTGTTCACCCTCTGTTCACCCTCTGTTCACTCTCTGTTCACTCTCTGTTCACTCTCTGTTCACCCTCTGTTCACTCTCTGTTCACTCTCTGTTCACTCTCTGTTCACCCTCTGTTCACTCTCTGTTCACTCTCTGTTCACCCTCTGTTCACCCTCTGTTCACCCTCTGTTCACTCTCTGTTCACTCTCTGTTCACTCTCTGTTCACCCTCTGTTCACCCTCTGTTCACTCTCTGTTCACTCTCTGTTCACTCTCTGTTCACCCTCTGTTCACTCTCTGTTCACTCTCTGTTCACTCTCTGTTCACCCTCTGTTCACCCTCTGTTCACCCTCTGTTCACTCTCTGTTCACCCTCTGTTCACTCTCTGTTCACTCTCTGTTCACTCTCTGTTCACTCTCTGTTCACTCTCTGTTCACCCTCTGTTCACTCTCTGTTCACCTCTGTTCACTCTCTGTTCACTCTCTGTTCACTCTCTGTTCACTCTCTGTTCACCCTCTGTTCACTCTCTGTTCACCCTCTGTTCACTCTCTGTTCACTCTCTGTTCACTCTCTGTTCACTCTCTGTTCACTCTCTGTTCACCCTCTGTTCACTCTCTGTTCACTCTCTGTTCACTCTCTGTTCACTCTCTGTTCACTCTCTGTTCACCCTCTGTTCACCCTCTGTTCACTCTCTGTTCACTCTCTGTTCACTCTCTGTTCACCCTCTGTTCACTCTCTGTTCACTCTCTGTTCACTCTCTGTTCACTCTCTGTTCACTCTCTGTTCACTCTCTGTTCACCCTCTGTTCACCCTCTGTTCACTCTCTGTTCACCCTCTGTTCACTCTCTGTTCACCCTCTGTTCACTCTCTGTTCACTCTCTGTTCACTCTCTGTTCACTCTCTGTTCACTCTCTGTTCACCCTCTGTTCACCCTCTGTTCACTCTCTGTTCACTCTCTGTTCACCCTCTGTTCACTCTCTGTTCACCCTCTGTTCACTCTCTGTTCACTCTCTGTTCACTCTCTGTTCACTCTCTGTTCACTCCTCTGTTCACTCTCTGTTCACGCCTCTGTTCACTCTCTGTTCACTCTCTGTTCACTCTCTGTTCACTCTCTGTTCACTCTCTGTTCACTCTCTGTTCACCTCTCTGTTCACTCTCTGTTCACCCTCTGTTCACTCTCTGTTCACTCTCTGTTCACTCTCTGTTCACTCTCTGTTCACCCTCTGTTCACTCTCTGTTCACTCCTCTGTTCACTCTCTGTTCACTCTCTGTTCACTCTCTGTTCACTCTCTGTTCACTCTCTGTTCACTCCTCTGTTCACTCCTCTGTTCACTCCTCTGTTCACTCTCTGTTCAACTCTCTCTGTTCACTCTCTGTTCACTCTCTGTTCACTCTCTGTTCACTCTCTGTTCACTCTCTGTTCACCTCTGTTCACCTCTGTTCACTCTCTGTTCACTCTCTGTTCACCTCTCTGTTCACCTCTGTTCACCCTCTGTTCACTCTCTGTTCACTCTCTGTCACTCTCTGTTCACATCTCTGTTCACTCTCTGTTCACTCTCTGTTCACTCTCTGTTCACTCTCTGTTCACCCTCTGTTCACTCTCTGTTCACTCTCTGTTCACTCTCTGTTCACTCTCTGTTCACCCTCTGTTCACTCTCTGTTCACTCTCTGTTCACTCTCTGTTCACTCTCTGTTCACCCTCTGTTCACTCTCTGTTCACTCTCTGTTCACTCTCTGTTCACTCTCTGTTCACTCTCTGTTCACTCTCTGTTCACTCTCTGTTCACCCTCTGTTCACTCTCTGTTCACTCTCTGTTCACTCTCTGTTCACTCTCTGTTCACTCTCTGTTCACTCTCTGTTCACTCTCTGTTCACTCTCTGTTCACTCTCTGTTCACTCTCTGTTCACTCTCTGTTCACTCTCTGTTCACTCTCTGTTCACTCTCTGTTCACTCTCTGTTCACTCTCTGTTCACTCTCTGTTCACTCTCTGTTCACTCTCTGTTCACTCTCTGTTCACTCTCTGTTCACTCTCTGTTCACTCTCTGTTCACTCTCTGTTCACTCTCTGTTCACTCTCTGTTCACTCTCTGTTCACTCTCTGTTCACTCTCTGTTCACTCTCTGTTCACCCTCTGTTCACTCTCTGTTCACTCTCTGTTCACTCTCTGTTCACTCTCTGTTCACCCTCTGTTCACTCTCTGTTCACTCTCTGTTCACTCTCTGTCACTCTCTGTTCACCTCTGTTCACTCTCTGTTCACTCTCTGTTCACTCTCTGTTCACTCTCTGTTCACTCTCTGTTCACTCTCTGTTCACTCTCTGTTCACCCTCTGTTCACTCTCTGTTCACTCTCTGTTCACTCTCTGTTCACTCTCTGTTCACTCTCTGTTCACTCTCTGTTCACCCTCTGTTCACTCTCTGTTCACTCTCTGTTCACTCTCTGTTCACTCTCTGTTCACTCTCTGTTCACCCTCTGTTCACTCTCTGTTCACTCTCTGTTCACTCTCTGTTCACCCTCTGTTCACTCTCTGTTCACTCTCTGTTCACTCTCTGTTCACTCTCTGTTCACTCTCTGTTCACTCTCTGTTCACTCTCTGTTCACTCTCTGTTCACCCTCTGTTCACTCTCTGTTCACTCTCTGTTCACTCTCTGTTCACCCTCTGTTCACTCTCTGTTCACTCTCTGTTCACTCTCTGTTCACCCTCTGTTCACTCTCTGTTCACTCTCTGTTCACTCTCTGTTCACTCTCTGTTCACTCTCTGTTCACTCTCTGTTCACTCTCTGTTCACTCCTGTTCACTCTCTGTTCACCCTCTGTTCACTCTCTGTTCACTCTCTGTTCACTCTCTGTTCACTCTCTGTTCACTCTCTGTTCACTCTCTGTTCACTCTCTGTTCACTCTCTGTTCACTCTCTGTTCACTCTCTGTTCACTCTCTGTTCACTCTCTGTTCACTCTCTGTTCACTCTCTGTTCACTCCTCTGTTCACTCTCTGTTCACTCTCTGTTCACCTCTGTTCACTCTGTTCACTCTCTGTTCACTCTCTGTTCACTCTCTGTTCACTCTCTGTTCACTCTCTGTTCACTCTCTGTTCACTCTCTGTTCACTCTCTGTTCACTCTCTGTTTAGCGTCTGTTCACTCTCTGTTCACTCTCTGTTCACTCTCTGTTCACTCTCTGTTCACCCTCTGTTCACTCTCTGTTCACTCTCTGTTCACTCTCTGTTCACTCTCTGTTCACCCTCTGTTCACTCCTCTGTTCACTCTCTGTTCACTCTCTGTTCACTCTCTGTCACCCTCTGTTCACTCTCTGTTCACTCTCTGTTCACTCTCTGTTCACTCTCTGTTCACCCTCTGTTCACTCTCTGTTCACTCTCTGTTCACTCTCTGTTCACTCTCTGTTCACTCTCTGTTCACTCTCTGTTCACTCTCTGTTCACTCTCTGTTCACTCTCTGTTCACCCTCTGTTCACTCTCTGTTCACTCTCTGTTCACTCTGTCCTCTGTTCACTCTCTGTTCACTCTCTGTTCACCTCTGTTCACTCTCTGTTCACTCTCTGTTCACTCTCTGTTCACTCTCTGTTCACTCTCTGTTCACTCTCTGTTCACCTCTGTTCACTCTCTGTTCACTCCTCTGTTCACCCTCTGTTCCACCTCTGTTCACTCTCTGTTCACTCTCTGTTCACTCTCTGTTCACCCTCTGTTCACTCTCTGTTCACTCTCTGTTCACCTCTGTTCCTCTGTTCACTCTCTGTTCACCCTCTGTTCACTCTCTGTTCACTCTCTGTTCACTCTCTGTTCACTCTCTGTCACTCTCTGTTCACTCTCTGTTCACTCTCTGTTCACTCCTCTGTTCACCCTCTGTTCACTCTCTGTTCACTCTCTGTTCACCCTCTGTTCACTCTCTGTTCACCCTCTGTTCACTCTGTTCACTCTCTGTTCACTCTCTGTTCACTCTGCTGTTTCACTCTCTGTTCACTCTCTGTTCACTCTCTGTTCACTCTCTGTTCACTCTCTGTTCACTCTCTGTTCACCCTCTGTTCACTCTCTGTTCACTCTCTGTTCACTCTCTGTTCACTCTCTGTTCACTCTCTGTTCACTCTCTGTTCACTCTCTGTTCACCCTCTGTTCACTCTCTGTTCACTCTCTGTTCACTCTCTGTTCACTCTCTGTTCACTCTCTGTTCACTCTCTGTTCACTCTCTGTTCACTCTCTGTTCACTCTCTGTTCACTCTCTGTTCACTCTCTGTTCACTCTCTGTTCACCTCTGTTACTCTGTTCACTCTCTGTTCACTCTCTGTTCACTCTCTGTTCACTCTCTGTTCACCCTCTGTTCACTCTCTGTTCACTCTCTGTTCACTCTCTGTTCACTCTCTGTTCACTCTCTGTTCACTCTCTGTTCACTCTCTGTTCACTCTCTGTTCACTCTCTGTTCACCTCTGTTCACTCTCTGTTCACTCTCTGTTCACTCTCTGTTCTCTGTTCACTCTCTGTTCACTCTCTGTTCACCCTCTGTTCACTCTCTGTTCACTCTCTGTTCACTCTCTGTTCACTCTCTGTTCACTCTCTGTTCACTCTCTGTTCACTCTCTGTTCACCCTCTGTTCACTCTCTGTTCACTCTCTGTTCACCCTCTGTTCACTCTCTGTTCACTCTCTGTTCACTCTCTGTTCACTCTCTGTTCACTCTCTGTTCACCCTCTGTTCACTCTCTGTTCACTCTCTGTTCACCCTCTGTTCACTCTCTGTTCACCCTCTGTTCACTCTCTGTTCACTCTCTGTTCACCTCTGTTCACCCTCTGTTCACTCTCTGTTCACTCTCTGTTCACCCTCTGTTCACTCTCTGTTCACTCTCTGTTCACCTCTGTCACTCTCTGTTCACTCTCTGTTCACCCTCTGTTCACTCTCTGTTCACTCTCTGTTCACTCTCTGTTCACCCTCTGTTCACTCTCTGTTCACTCTCTGTTCACTCTCTGTTCACTCTCTGTTCACCCTCTGTTCACTCTCTGTTCACTCTCTGTTCACCCTCTGTTCACCCTCTGTTCACTCTCTGTTCACTCTCTGTTCACTCTCTGTTCACTCTCTGTTCACTCTCTGTTCACCCTCTGTTCACTCTCTGTTCACTCTCTGTTCACTCTCTGTTCACCTCTGTTCACTCTCTGTTCACTCTCTGTTCACTCTCTGTTCACTCTCTGTTCACTCTCTGTTCACTCTCTGTTCACTCTCTGTTCACTCTCTGTTCACTCTCTGTTCACTCTCTGTTCACCCTCTGTTCACTCTCTGTTCACTCTCTGTTCACTCTCTGTTCACTCTCTGTTCACTCTCTGTTCACTCTCTGTTCACTCTCTGTTCACTCTCTGTTCACTCTCTGTTCACTCTCTGTTCACCTCTGTTCACTCTCTGTTCACCCTCTGTTCACTCTCTGTTCACTCTCTGTTCACTCTCTGTTCACTCTCTGTTCACTCTCTGTTCACTCTCTGTTCACCTCTGTTCACTCTCTGTTCACTCTCTGTTCACTCTCTGTTCACTCTCTGTTCACTCTCTGTTCACTCTTGTTCACTCTCTGTTCACTCTCTGTTCACCCTCTGTTCACTCTCTGTTCACTCTCTGTTCACTCTCTGTTCACTCTCTGTTCACTCTCTGTTCACCCTCTGTTCACTCTCTGTTCACTCTCTGTTCACTCTCTGTTCACTCTCTGTTCACTCTCTGTTCACTCTCTGTTCACTCTCTGTTCACTCTCTGTTCACTCTCTGTTCACTCTCTGTTCACTCTCTGTTCACTCTCTGTTCACTCTCTGTTCACTCTCTGTTCACTCTCTGTTCACCCTCTGTTCACTCTCTGTTCACTCTCTGTACTCTGTTCACTCTCTGTTCACTCTCTGTTCACTCTCTGTTCACTCTCTGTTCACTCTCTGTTCACCCTCTGTTCACCCTCTGTTCACTCTCTGTTCACTCTCTGTTCACTCTGTTCACTCTCTGTTCACTCTCTGTTCACTCTGTCACTCTCTGTTCACCCTCTGTTCACCTCTGTTCACTCTCTGTTCACTCTCTGTTCACCCTCTGTTCACCCTCTGTTCACTCTCTGTTCACCCTCTGTTCACTCTCTGTTCACTCTCTGTTCACCCTCTGTTCACTCTCTGTTCACTCTCTGTTCACTGTCTGTTCACTCTCTGTTCACTCTCTGTTCACTCTCTGTTCACTCTCTGTTCACTCTCTGTTCACTCTCTGTTCACACTCTGTTCCTCTCGTTCACTCTCTGTTCACTCTCTGTTATGTCTGTTCACTCTCTGTTCACTCTCTGTTCACCTCTGTTCACCTCTGTTCACTCTCTGTTCACTCTCTGTTCACTCTGTTCACTCTCTGTTCACTCTCTGTTCACTCTCTGTTCACTCTCTGTTCACCTCTGTTCACTCTCTGTTCACTCTCTGTTCACTCTCTGTTCACTCTCTGTTCACTCTCTGTTCACTCTCTGTTCACTCCTCTGTTCACTCTCTGTTCACTCTCTGTTCACTCTCTGTTCACCCTCTGTTCACTCTCTGTTCACGATCCTGAGCCTGTTCACTCTCTGTTCACTCTCTGTTCACCCTCTGTTCACCCTCTGTTCACTCTCTGTTCACTCTCTGTTCACTCTCTGTTCACCCTCTGTTCACTCTCTGTTCACTCTCTGTTCACTCTCTGTTCACTCTATGTTCACTCTCTGTTCACTCTCTGTTCACGTCTGTTCACCCTCTGTTCACCCTCTGTTCACTCTCTGTTCACCCTCTGTTCAACCCTCTCTCGTTCACTCTCTGTTCACTCTCTGTTCACTCTCTGTTCACCTCTGTTCACCTCTCTGTTCACTCTCTGTTCACTCTCTGTTCACCTCCTCTGTTCACTCTCTGTTCACTCTCTGTTCACTCTCTGTTCACTCTCTGTTCACCTGTTCACTCTCTGTCACTCTCTGTTCACTCTCTGTTCACTCTCTGTTCACTCTCTGTTCACTCTCTGTTCACCTCTGTTCACTCTCTGTTCACTCTCTGTTCACTCTCTGTTCACTCTCTGTTCACTCTCTGTTCACTCTCTGTTCACTCCTCTGTTCACTCTCTGTTCACTCTCTGTTCACTCTCTGTTCACTCTCTGTTCACCCTCTGTTCACTCTCTGTTAACTCTCTGTTCACTCTCTGTTCACTCTCTGTTCACTCCTCTGTTCACTCTCTGTTCACTCTCTGTTCACTCTGGTTATCTTGTTCACTCTCTGTTCACTCTCTGTTCACTCTCTGTTCACTCTCTGTTCACTCTCTGTTCACTCTCTGTTCACTCTCTGTCACTCTGTTCACTCTCTGTTCAGCTGCTCTGTTCACTCTCTGTTCACTCTCTGTTCACTCTCTGTTCACCCTCTGTTCACTCTCTGTTCACTCTCTGTTCACTCTCTGTTCACCCTCTGTTCACTGTCTGTTCACTCGTCTGTTCACTACTCTGTTCACCCTCTGTTCACTCTCTGTTCACTCTCTGTTCACCCTCTGTTCACTCTGTTTCACGTCTCTGTTCACCCTCTGTTCACTCTCTGTTCACACCTCTGTTCACTCTCTGTTCACCTCTGTTCACTCTCTGTTCACCCTCTGTTCACTCTCCTGTCACCCTCTGTTCACTCTCTGTTCACTCTCTGTCACTCTCTGTTCACTCTCTGTTCACTCTCTGTTCACCCTCTGTTCACTCTCTGTTCACCCTCTGTTCACTCTCTGTTCACCCTCTGTTCACTCTCTGTTCACTCTCTGTTCACTCTCTGTTCACTCTCTGTTCACTCTCTGTTCACTCTCTGTTCACTCTCTGTTCACTCTCTGTTCACCCTCTGTTCACTCTCTGTTCACTCTCTGTTCACTCTCTGTTCACTCTGTTCACCCTCTGTTCACTCTCTGTTCACTCTCTGTTCACTCTCTGTTCACTCTCTGTTCACCTCTGTTCACTCTCTGTTCACTCTCTGTTCACTCTCTGTTCACTCTCTGTTCACTCTCTGTTCACTCTCTGTTCACTCTCTGTTCACTCTCTGTTCACTCTCTGTTCAGCTCTCTGTTCACTCTCTGTTCACTCTCTGTTCACTCTCTGTTCACTCTCTGTTCACTCTCTGTTCACTCTCTGTTCACTCTCTGTTCACCCTCTGTTCACTCTCTGTTCACTCTCTGTTCACTCTCTGTTCACCTCTGTTCACTCTCTGTTCACTCCTCTGTTCACTCTCTGTTCACTCTCTGTTCACTCTCTGTTCACTCTCTGTTCACTCTCTGTTCACTCTCTGTTCACTCTCTGTTCACTCTCTGTTCACCCTCTGTTCACCTCTGTTCACTCTCTGTTCACCTCTGTTCACTCTCTGTTCACTCTCTGTTCACTCTCTGTTCACCTCTGTTCACTCTCTGTTCACTCTCTGTTCACTCTCTGTTAGCTGTCTGTTCACTCTCTGTTCACTCCTCTGTTCACTCTCTGTTTAGCGTCTGTTCACCCTCTGTTCACTCTCTGTTCACTCTCTGTTCACTCTCAGTTCACTCTCTGTTTCACTCTCTGTTCAGCGCTCTGTTCACTCTCTGTTCACTCTCTGTTCACTTCTTCTTGTTCACTCTCTGTTCACTCTCTGTTCACTCTCTGTTCACTCTCTGTTCACTCTCTGTTCACTCTCTGTTTAGCTGTCTGTCACTCTCTGTTCACTCTCTGTTCACTCTCTGTTCACTCTGTTCACTCTCTGTTCACTCTCTGTTCACTCTCTGTTCACTCTCTGTTCACTCTCTGTTCACCCTCTGTTCACTCTCTGTTCACTCTCTGTTCACTCTCTGTTCACTCCTCTGTTCACTCCTCTGTTCACTCTCTGTTCAGCTGTCTGTTCACCCTCTGTTCACTCTCTGTTCACTCTCTGTTCACCTCTCTGTTCACTCTCTGTTCACTCTCTGTTCACTCTCTGTTCACTCTCTGTTCACCCTCTGTTCACTCTCTGTTCACTCTCTGTTCACCCTCTGTTCACTCTCTGTTCACTCTCTGTTCACTCTCTGTTCACTCTCTGTTCACTCTCTGTTCACTCTCTGTTCACTCTCTGTTCACTCTCTGTTCACTCTCTGTTCACTCTCTGTTCACTCTCTGTTCACCCTCTGTTCACTCTCTGTTCACTCTCTGTTCACTCTCTGTTCACTCTCTGTTCACTCTCTGTTCACTCTCTGTTCACTCTCTGTTCACCCTCTGTTCACTCTCTGTTCACTCTCTGTTCACTCTCTGTTCACTCTCTGTTCACTCTCTGTTCACTCTCTGTTCACTCTCTGTTCACTCTCTGTTCACTCTCTGTTCACTCTCTGTTCACTCTCTGTTCACTCTCTGTTCACCTCTGTTCACTCTCTGTTCACTCTCTGTTCACTCTCTGTTCACTCTCTGTTCACTCTCTGTTCACTCTCTGTTCACTCTCTGTTCACTCTCTGTTCACTCTCTGTTCACTCTCTGTTCACTCTCTGTTCACTCTCTGTTCACCTCTGTCACTCTCTGTTCACTCTCTGTTCACTCTCTGTTCACTCTCTGTTCACTCTCTGTTCACTCTCTGTTCACTCTCTGTTCACTCTCTGTTCACTCTCTGTTCACTCTCTGTTCACCCTCTGTTCACTCTCTGTTCACCCTCTGTTCACCCTCTGTTCACTCTCTGTTCACCCTCTGTTCACCCTCTGTTCACTCTCTGTTCACTCTCTGTTCACTCTCTGTTCACCTCTGTTCACTCTCTGTTCACTCTCTGTTCACTCTCTGTTCACTCCTCTGTTCACCTCTCTGTTCACTCTCTGTTCACTCTCTGTTCACTCTCTGTTCACTCTCTGTTCACTCTCTGTTCCCCTCTGTTCACTCTCTGTTCACCCTCTGTTCACTCTCTGTTCACTCTCTGTTCACTCTCTGTTCACCCCTCTGTTCACCCTCTGTTCACTCTCTGTTCACTCTCTGTTCACTCTCTGTTCACCCTCTGTTCACTCTCTGTTCACTCTCTGTTCACGCTCTGTTCACTCTCTGTTCACTCTCCTGTTCACCCTCTGTTCACTCTCTGTTCACTCTCTGTTCACTCTCTGTTCACTCTTGTTCACTCTCTGTTCACCCTCTGTTCACTCTCTGTTCACTCTCTGTTCACTCTCTGTTCACTCTCTGTTCACACTCTGTTCACTCTCTGTTCACACTCTGTTCACTCTCTGTTCACTCTCTGTTCACTCTCTGTTCACCTCTGTTCCTCTGTTCACTCTCTGTTCACTCTCTGTTCACTCTCTGTTCACTCTCTGTTCACCCTCTGTTCACTCTCTGTTCACTCTCTGTTCACTCTCTGTTCACTCTCTGTTCACTCTCTGTTCACCCTCTGTTCACTCTCTGTTCACTCTCTGTTCACTCTCTGTTCACTCTCTGTTCACTCTCTGTTCACTCTCTGTTCACTCTCTGTTCACTCTCTGTTCACTCTCTGTTCACTCTCTGTTCACTCTCTGTTCACTCTCTGTTCACTCTCTGTTCACTCTCTGTTCACTCTCTGTTCACTCTCTGTTCACTCTCTGTTCACTCTCTGTTCACTCTCTGTTCACTCTCTGTTCACTCTCTGTTCACTCTCTGTTCACTCTCTGTTCACTCTCTGTTCACTCTCTGTTCACTCTCTGTTCACTCTCTGTTCACTCTCTGTTCACCTCTGTTCACTCTCTGTTCACTCTCTGTTCACTCTCTGTTCACTCTCTGTTCACTCTCTGTTCACTCTCTGTTCACTCTCTGTTCACTCTCTGTTCACTCTCTGTTCACTCTCTGTTCACTCTCTGTTCACTCTCTGTTCACTCTCTGTTCACTCTCTGTTCACTCTCTGTTACTCTCTGTTCACTCTCTGTTCACTCTCTGTTCACTCTCTGTTCACTCTCTGTTCACTCTCTGTTCACCTCTGTTCACTCTCTGTTCACTCTCTGTTCACTCTCTGTTCACTCTCTGTTCACTCTCTGTTCACCCTCTGTTCACTCTCTGTTCACTCTCTGTTCACTCTCTGTTCACTCTCTGTTCACTCTCTGTTCACTCTCTGTTCACTCTCTGTTCACCCTCTGTTCACTCTCTGTTCACTCTCTGTTCACTCTCTGTTCACTCTCTGTTCACTCTCTGTTCACTCTCTGTTCACTCTCTGTTCACTCTCTGTTCACTCTCTGTTCACTCTCTGTTCACTCTCTGTTCACTCTCTGTTCACTCTCTGTTCACCTCTGTTCACTCTCTGTTCACTCTCTGTTCACTCTCTGTTCACTCTCTGTTCACTCCTCTGTTCACTCTCTGTTCACTCTCTGTTCACCCTCTGTTCACTCTCTGTTCACTCTCTGTTCACTCTCTGTTCACTCTCTGTTCACTCTCTGTTCACTCTCTGTTCACCTCTGTTCACTCTCTGTTCACTCTCTGTTCACTCTCTGTTCACTCTCTGTTCACTCTCTGTTCACTCTCTGTTCACTCTCTGTTCACTCTCTGTTCACTCTCTGTTCACTCTCTGTTCACTCTCTGTTCACTCTCTGTTCACTCTCTGTTCACTCTCTGTTCACTCTCTGTTCACTCTCTGTTCACTCTCTGTTCACTCTCTGTTCACTCTCTGTTCACTCTCTGTTCACTCTCTGTTCACTCTCTGTTCACTCTCTGTTCACTCTCTGTTCACCCTCTGTTCACTCTCTGTTCACCTCTGTTCACTCTCTGTTCACTCTCTGTTCACTCTCTGTTCACTCTCTGTTCACTCTCTGTTCACTCTCTGTTCACTCTCTGTTCACTCTCTGTTCACTCTCTGTTCACTCTCTGTTCACTCTCTGTTCACTCTCTGTTCACTCTCTGTTCACTCTCTGTTCACTCTCTGTTCACTCTCTGTTCACTCTCTGTTCACTCTCTGTTCACTCTCTGTTCACTCTCTGTTCACTCTCTGTTCACTCTCTGTTCACTCTCTGTTCACTCTCTGTTCACTCTCTGTTTAGTGTCTGTTCACTCTCTGTTCACTCTCTGTTCACTCTCTGTTCACTCTCTGTTCACTCTCTGTTCACTCTCTGTTCACTCTCTGTTCACTCTCTGTTCACTCTCTGTTCACTCTCTGTTCACTCTCTGTTCACTCTCTGTTCACTCTCTGTTCACTCTCTGTTCACTCTCTGTTCACTCTCTGTTCACTCTCTGTTCACCCTCTGTTCACTCTCTGTTCACTCTCTGTTCACTCTCTGTTCACTCTCTGTTCACTCTCTGTTCACTCTCTGTTCACCCTCTGTTCACTCTCTGTTCACTCTCTGTTCACTCTCTGTTCACTCTCTGTTCACTCTCTGTTCACTCTCTGTTCACTCTCTGTTCACTCTCTGTTCACTCTCTGTTCACTCTCTGTTCACTCTCTGTTCACTCTCTGTTCACTCTCTGTTCACTCTCTGTTCACTCTCTGTTCACTCTCTGTTCACTCTCTGTTCACTCTCTGTTCACTCTCTGTTCACTCTCTGTTCACTCTCTGTTCACTCTCTGTTCACTCTCTGTTCACTCTCTGTTCACTCTCTGTTCACCTCTGTTCACTCTCTGTTCACTCTCTGTTCACTCTCTGTTCACTCTCTGTTCACTCTCTGTTCACTCTCTGTTCACTCTCTGTTCACTCTCTGTTCACTCTCTGTTCACTCTCTGTTCACTCTCTGTTCACTCTCTGTTCACTCTCTGTTCACTCTCTGTTCACTCTCTGTTCACTCTCTGTTCACTCTCTGTTCACTCTCTGTTCACTCTCTGTTCACTCTCTGTTCACTCTCTGTTCACTCTCTGTTCACTCTCTGTTCACTCTCTGTTCACTCTCTGTTCACTCTCTGTTCACTCTCTGTTCACTCTCTGTTCACTCTCTGTTCACTCTCTGTTCACTCTCTGTTCACTCTCTGTTCACTCTCTGTTTAGTGTCTGTTCACTCTCTGTTCACTCTCTGTTCACTCTCTGTTCACTCTCTGTTCACTCTCTGTTCACTCTCTGTTCACTCTCTGTTCACTCTCTGTTCACTCTCTGTTCACCCTCTGTTCACTCTCTGTTCACTCTCTGTTCACTCTCTGTTCACTCTCTGTTCACCCTCTGTTCACTCTCTGTTCACTCTCTGTTCACTCTCTGTTCACTCTCTGTTCACTCTCTGTTCACCCTCTGTTCACTCTCTGTTCACTCTCTGTTCACTCTCTGTTCACTCTCTGTTCACTCTCTGTTCACTCTCTGTTCACTCTCTGTTCACTCTCTGTTCACTCTCTGTTCACTCTCTGTTCACTCTCTGTTCACTCTCTGTTCACTCTCTGTTCACTCTCTGTTCACTCTCTGTTCACCCTCTGTTCACTCTCTGTTCACTCTCTGTTCACTCTCTGTTCACTCTCTGTTCACTCTCTGTTCACTCTCTGTTCACTCTCTGTTCACTCTCTGTTCACTCTCTGTTCACTCTCTGTTCACCCTCTGTTCACTCTCTGTTCACTCTCTGTTCACTCTCTGTTCACTCTCTGTTCACTCTCTGTTCACTCTCTGTTCACTCTCTGTTCACTCTCTGTTCACTCTCTGTTCACTCTCTGTTCACTCTCTGTTCACTCTCTGTTCACCCTCTGTTCACTCTCTGTTCACTCTCTGTTCACTCTCTGTTCACTCTCTGGTTCACTCTCTGTTCACTCTCTGTTCACTCTCTGTTCACTCTCTGTTCACTCTCTGTTCACTCTCTGTTCACTCTCTGTTCACCTCTGTTCACTCTCTGTTCACTCTCTGTTCACTCTCTGTTCACTCTCTGTTCACCTCTCTGTTCACTCTCTGTTCACTCTCTGTTCACTCTCTGTTCACTCTCTGTTCACTCTCTGTTCACTCTCTGTTCACCCTCTGTTCACTCTCTGTTCACCTCTGTCACTCTCTGTTCACTCTCTGTTCACTCTCTGTTCACTCTCTGTTCACTCTCTGTTCACTCTCTGTTCACTCTCTGTTCACTCTCTGTTCACCTCTGTTCACTCTCTGTTCACTCTCTGTTCACTCTCTGTTCACTCTCTGTTCACTCTCTGTTCACTCTCTGTTCACTCTCTGTTCACCTCTGTTCACTCTCTGTTCACTCTCTGTTCACTCTCTGTTCACCCTCTGTTCACTCTCTGTTCACTCTCTGTTCACCTCTGTTCACTCTCTGTTCACCTCTGTTCACTCTCTGTTCACTCTCTGTTCACTCTCTGTTCACCCTCTGTTCACTCTCTGTTCACCCTCTGTTCACTCTCTGTTCACTCTCTGTTCACTCTCTGTTCACCCTCTGTTCACTCTCTGTTCACTCTCTGTTCACTCTCTGTTCACTCTCTGTTCACTCTCTGTTCACTCTCTGTTCACCCTCTGTTCACTCTCTGTTCACTCTCTGTCAGTCTGTTCACTCTCTGTTCACTCTCTGTTCACTCTCTGTTCACTCTCTGTTCACTCTCTGTTCACTCTCTGTTCACTCTCTGTTCACTCTCTGTTCACTCTCTGTTCACCCTCTGTTCACTCTCTGTTCACTCTCTGTTCACTCTCTGTTCACTCTCTGTTCACCTCTGTTCACTCTCTGTTCACTCTCTGTTCACTCTCTGTTCACTCTCTGTTCACTCTCTGTTCACCTCTGTTCACTCTCTGTTCACTCTCTGTTCACTCTGTTCACTCTCTGTTCACCCTCTGTTCACTCTCTGTTCACTCTCTGTTCACTCTCTGTTCACTCTCTGTTCACTCTCTGTTCACTCTCTGTTCACTCTCTGTTCACTCTCTGTTCACTCTCTGTTCACTCTCTGTTCACTCTCTGTTCACTCTCTGTTCACTCTCTGTTCACTCTCTGTTCACTCTCTGTTCACTCTCTGTTCACTCTCTGTTCACTCTCTGTTCACTCTCTGTTCACTCTCTGTTCACTCTCTGTTCACTCTCTGTTCACTCTCTGTTCACTCTCTGTTCACTCTCTGTTCACTCTCTGTTCACTCTCTGTTCACTCTCTGTTCACTCTCTGTTCACTCTCTGTTCACTCTCTGTTCACTCTCTGTTCACTCTCTGTTCACTCTCTGTTCACTCTCTGTTCACTCTCTGTTCACTCTCTGTTCACTCTCTGTTCACTCTCTGTTCACTCTCTGTTCACTCTCTGTTCACTCTCTGTTCACTCTCTGTTCACTCTCTGTTCACTCTCTGTTCACTCTCTGTTCACTCTCTGTTCACTCTCTGTTCACTCTCTGTTCACTCTCTGTTCACTCTCTGTTCACTCTCTGTTCACTCTCTGTTCACTCTCTGTTCACTCTCTGTTCACTCTCTGTTCACCTCTGTTCACTCTCTGTTCACTCTCTGTTCACTCTCTGTTCACTCTCTGTTCACTCTCTGTTCACTCTCTGTTCACTCTCTGTTCACTCTCTGTTCACTCTCTGTTCACTCTCTGTTCACTCTCTGTTCACTCTCTGTTCACTCTCTGTTCACTCTCTGTTCACTCTCTGTTCACTCTCTGTTCACTCTCTGTTCACTCTCTGTTCACTCTCTGTTCACTCTCTGTTCACTCTCTGTTCACTCTCTGTTCACTCTCTGTTCACTCTCTGTTCACTCTCTGTTCACTCTCTGTTCACTCTCTGTTCACTCTCTGTTCACTCTCTGTTCACTCTCTGTTCACTCTCTGTTCACTCTCTGTTCACTCTCTGTTCACTCTCTGTTCACTCTCTGTTCACTCTCTGTTCACTCTCTGTTCACTCTCTGTTCACTCTCTGTTCACTCTCTGTTCACTCTCTGTTCACTCTCTGTTCACTCTCTGTTCACTCTCTGTTCACTCTCTGTTCACTCTCTGTTCACCTCTGTTCACTCTCTGTTCACTCTCTGTTCACTCTCTGTTCACTCTCTGTTCACTCTCTGTTCACTCTCTGTTCACTCTCTGTTCACTCTCTGTTCACTCTCTGTTCACTCTCTGTTCACTCTCTGTTCACTCTCTGTTCACTCTCTGTTCACTCTCTGTTCACTCTCTGTTCACTCTCTGTTCACTCTCTGTTCACTCTCTGTTCACTCTCTGTTCACTCTCTGTTCACTCTCTGTTCACTCTCTGTTCACTCTCTGTTCACTCTCTGTTCACTCTCTGTTCACTCTCTGTTCACTCTCTGTTCACTCTCTGTTCACTCTCTGTTCACTCTCTGTTCACTCTCTGTTCACTCTCTGTTCACTCTCTGTTCACTCTCTGTTCACCCTCTGTTCACTCTCTGTTCACTCTCTGTTCACTCTCTGTTCACTCTCTGTTCACTCTCTGTTCACTCTCTGTTCACTCTCTGTTCACTCTCTGTTCACTCTCTGTTCACTCTCTGTTCACTCTCTGTTCACTCTCTGTTCACTCTCTGTTCACTCTCTGTTCACTCTCTGTTCACTCTCTGTTCACTCTCTGTTCACTCTCTGTTCACTCTCTGTTCACTCTCTGTTCACTCTCTGTTCACTCTCTGTTCACTCTCTGTTCACTCTCTGTTCACTCTCTGTTCACTCTCTGTTCACTCTCTGTTCACTCTCTGTTCACTCTCTGTTCACTCTCTGTTCACTCTCTGTTCACTCTCTGTTCACTCTCTGTTCACTCTCTGTTCACTCTCTGTTCACTCTCTGTTCACTCTCTGTTCACTCTCTGTTCACTCTCTGTTCACTCTCTGTTCACTCTCTGTTCACTCTCTGTTCACTCTCTGTTCACTCTCTGTTCACTCTCTGTTCACTCTCTGTTCACTCTCTGTTCACTCTCTGTTCACTCTCTGTTCACTCTCTGTTCACTCTCTGTTCACCTCTGTTCACTCTCTGTTCACTCTCTGTTCACTCTCTGTTCACTCTCTGTTCACTCTCTGTTCACTCTCTGTTCACTCTCTGTTCACTCTCTGTTCACTCTCTGTTCACTCTCTGTTCACTCTCTGTTCACTCTCTGTTCACTCTCTGTTCACTCTCTGTTCACTCTCTGTTCACTCTCTGTTCACCCTCTGTTCACTCTCTGTTCACTCTCTGTTCACTCTCTGTTCACTCTCTGTTCACTCTCTGTTCACTCTCTGTTCACTCTCTGTTCACTCTCTGTTCACTCTCTGTTCACTCTCTGTTCACTCTCTGTTCACTCTCTGTTCACTCTCTGTTCACTCTCTGTTCACTCTCTGTTCACTCTCTGTTCACTCTCTGTTCACTCTCTGTTCACTCTCTGTTCACCCTCTGTTCACTCTCTGTTCACTCTCTGTTCACTCTCTGTTCACTCTCTGTTCACTCTCTGTTCACTCTCTGTTCACTCTCTGTTCACTCTCTGTTCACTCTCTGTTCACTCTCTGTTCACTCTCTGTTCACTCTCTGTTCACTCTCTGTTCACTCTCTGTTCACCCTCTGTTCACTCTCTGTTCACTCTCTGTTCACTCTCTGTTCACTCTCTGTTCACTCTCTGTTCACTCTCTGTTCACTCTCTGTTCACTCTCTGTTCACTCTCTGTTCACTCTCTGTTCACTCTCTGTTCACTCTCTGTTCACTCTCTGTTCACTCTCTGTTCACTCTCTGTTCACTCTCTGTTCACTCTCTGTTCACTCTCTGTTCACTCTCTGTTCACTCTCTGTTCACTCTCTGTTCACTCTCTGTTCACTCTCTGTTCACTCTCTGTTCACTCTCTGTTCACTCTCTGTTCACTCTCTGTTCACTCTCTGTTCACTCTCTGTTCACTCTCTGTTCACTCTCTGTTCACTCTCTGTTCACTCTCTGTTCACTCTCTGTTCACTCTCTGTTCACTCTCTGTTCACTCTCTGTTCACTCTCTGTTCACTCTCTGTTCACTCTCTGTTCACTCTCTGTTCACTCTCTGTTCACTCTCTGTTCACTCTCTGTTCACTCTCTGTTCACTCTCTGTTCACTCTCTGTTCACTCTCTGTTCACTCTCTGTTCACTCTCTGTTCACTCTCTGTTCACTCTCTGTTCACTCTCTGTTCACTCTCTGTTCACTCTCTGTTCACTCTCTGTTCACTCTCTGTTCACTCTCTGTTCACTCTCTGTTCACTCTCTGTTCACTCTCTGTTCACTCTCTGTTCACTCTCTGTTCACTCTCTGTTCACTCTCTGTTCACTCTCTGTTCACTCTCTGTTCACTCTCTGTTCACTCTCTGTTCACTCTCTGTTCACTCTCTGTTCACTCTCTGTTCACTCTCTGTTCACTCTCTGTTCACTCTCTGTTCACTCTCTGTTCACTCTCTGTTCACTCTCTGTTCACTCTCTGTTCACTCTCTGTTCACTCTCTGTTCACTCTCTGTTCACTCTCTGTTCACTCTCTGTTCACTCTCTGTTCACTCTCTGTTCACTCTCTGTTCACTCTCTGTTCACTCTCTGTTCACTCTCTGTTCACTCTCTGTTCACTCTCTGTTCACTCTCTGTTCACTCTCTGTTCACTCTCTGTTCACTCTCTGTTCACTCTCTGTTCACTCTCTGTTCACTCTCTGTTCACTCTCTGTTCACTCTCTGTTCACTCTCTGTTCACTCTCTGTTCACTCTCTGTTCACTCTCTGTTCACTCTCTGTTCACTCTCTGTTCACTCTCTGTTCACTCTCTGTTCACTCTCTGTTCACTCTCTGTTCACTCTCTGTTCACTCTCTGTTCACTCTCTGTTCACTCTCTGTTCACTCTCTGTTCAGCGTCTGTTCACTCTCTGTTCACTCTCTGTTCACTCTCTGTTCACTCTCTGTTCACTCTCTGTTCACTCTCTGTTCACTCTCTGTTCACTCTCTGTTCACTCTCTGTTCACTCTCTGTTCACTCTCTGTTCACTCTCTGTTCACTCTCTGTTCACTCTCTGTTCACTCTCTGTTCACTCTCTGTTCACTCTCTGTTCACTCTCTGTTCACTCTCTGTTCACTCTCTGTTCACTCTCTGTTCACTCTCTGTTCACTCTCTGTTCACTCTCTGTTCACTCTCTGTTCACTCTCTGTTCACTCTCTGTTCACTCTCTGTTCACTCTCTGTTCACTCTCTGTTCACTCTCTGTTCACTCTCTGTTCACTCTCTGTTCACTCTCTGTTCACTCTCTGTTCACTCTCTGTTCACTCTCTGTTCACTCTCTGTTCACTCTCTGTTCACTCTCTGTTCACTCTCTGTTCACTCTCTGTTCACTCTCTGTTCACTCTCTGTTCACTCTCTGTTCACTCTCTGTTCACTCTCTGTTCACTCTCTGTTCACTCTCTGTTCACTCTCTGTTCACTCTCTGTTCACTCTCTGTTCACTCTCTGTTCACTCTCTGTTCACTCTCTGTTCACTCTCTGTTCACTCTCTGTTCACTCTCTGTTCACTCTCTGTTCACTCTCTGTTCACTCTCTGTTCACTCTCTGTTCACTCTCTGTTCACTCTCTGTTCACTCTCTGTTCACTCTCTGTTCACCCTCTGTTCACTCTCTGTTCACTCTCTGTTCACTCTCTGTTCACTCTCTGTTCACTCTCTGTTCACTCTCTGTTCACTCTCTGTTCACTCTCTGTTCACTCTCTGTTCACTCTCTGTTCACTCTCTGTTCACTCTCTGTTCACTCTCTGTTCACTCTCTGTTCACTCTCTGTTCACTCTCTGTTCACTCTCTGTTCACTCTCTGTTCACTCTCTGTTCACTCTCTGTTCACTCTCTGTTCACTCTCTGTTCACTCTCTGTTCACTCTCTGTTCACTCTCTGTTCACTCTCTGTTCACTCTCTGTTCACTCTCTGTTCACTCTCTGTTCACTCTCTGTTCACTCTCTGTTCACTCTCTGTTCACCTCTGTTCACTCTCTGTTCACTCTCTGTTCACTCTCTGTTCACTCTCTGTTCACTCTCTGTTCACTCTCTGTTCACTCTCTGTTCACTCTCTGTTCACTCTCTGTTCACTCTCTGTTCACTCTCTGTTCACTCTCTGTTCACTCTCTGTTCACTCTCTGTTCACTCTCTGTTCACTCTCTGTTCACTCTCTGTTCACTCTCTGTTCACTCTCTGTTCACTCTCTGTTCACTCTCTGTTCACTCTCTGTTCACTCTCTGTTCACTCTCTGTTCACTCTCTGTTCACTCTCTGTTCACTCTCTGTTCACTCTCTGTTCACTCTCTGTTCACTCTCTGTTCACTCTCTGTTCACTCTCTGTTCACTCTCTGTTCACTCTCTGTTCACTCTCTGTTCACTCTCTGTTCACTCTCTGTTCACTCTCTGTTCACTCTCTGTTCACTCTCTGTTCACTCTCTGTTCACTCTCTGTTCACTCTCTGTTCACTCTCTGTTCACTCTCTGTTCACTCTCTGTTCACTCTCTGTTCACTCTCTGTTCACTCTCTGTTCACTCTCTGTTCACTCTCTGTTCACTCTCTGTTCACTCTCTGTTCACTCTCTGTTCACTCTCTGTTCACTCTCTGTTCACTCTCTGTTCACTCTCTGTTCACTCTCTGTTCACTCTCTGTTCACTCTCTGTTCACTCTCTGTTCACTCTCTGTTCACTCTCTGTTCACTCTCTGTTCACTCTCTGTTCACTCTCTGTTCACTCTCTGTTCACTCTCTGTTCACTCTCTGTTCACTCTCTGTTCACTCTCTGTTCACTCTCTGTTCACTCTCTGTTCACTCTCTGTTCACTCTCTGTTCACTCTCTGTTCACTCTCTGTTCACTCTCTGTTCACTCTCTGTTCACTCTCTGTTCACTCTCTGTTCACTCTCTGTTCACTCTCTGTTCACTCTCTGTTCACTCTCTGTTCACCCTCTGTTCACTCTCTGTTCACTCTCTGTTCACTCTCTGTTCACTCTCTGTTCACTCTCTGTTCACTCTCTGTTCACTCTCTGTTCACTCTCTGTTCACTCTCTGTTCACTCTCTGTTCACTCTCTGTTCACTCTCTGTTCACTCTCTGTTCACTCTCTGTTCACTCTCTGTTCACTCTCTGTTCACTCTCTGTTCACTCTCTGTTCACTCTCTGTTCACTCTCTGTTCACTCTCTGTTCACCCTCTGTTCACTCTCTGTTCACTCTCTGTTCACTCTCTGTTCACTCTCTGTTCACTCTCTGTTCACTCTCTGTTCACTCTCTGTTCACTCTCTGTTCACTCTCTGTTCACTCTCTGTTCACTCTCTGTTCACTCTCTGTTCACTCTCTGTTCACTCTCTGTTCACTCTCTGTTCACTCTCTGTTCACTCTCTGTTCACTCTCTGTTCACTCTCTGTTCACTCTCTGTTCACTCTCTGTTCACTCTCTGTTCACTCTCTGTTCACTCTCTGTTCACTCTCTGTTCACTCTCTGTTCACTCTCTGTTCACTCTCTGTTCACTCTCTGTTCACTCTCTGTTCACTCTCTGTTCACTCTCTGTTCACTCTCTGTTCACTCTCTGTTCACTCTCTGTTCACTCTCTGTTCACTCTCTGTTCACTCTCTGTTCACTCTCTGTTCACTCTCTGTTCACTCTCTGTTCACTCTCTGTTCACTCTCTGTTCACTCTCTGTTCACTCTCTGTTCACTCTCTGTTCACTCTCTGTTCACTCTCTGTTCACTCTCTGTTCACTCTCTGTTCACTCTCTGTTCACTCTCTGTTCACTCTCTGTTCACCCTCTGTTCACTCTCTGTTCACTCTCTGTTCACTCTCTGTTCACTCTCTGTTCACTCTCTGTTCACTCTCTGTTCACTCTCTGTTCACTCTCTGTTCACTCTCTGTTCACTCTCTGTTCACTCTCTGTTCACTCTCTGTTCACTCTCTGTTCACTCTCTGTTCACTCTCTGTTCACTCTCTGTTCACTCTCTGTTCACTCTCTGTTCACTCTCTGTTCACTCTCTGTTCACTCTCTGTTCACTCTCTGTTCACTCTCTGTTCACTCTCTGTTCACTCTCTGTTCACTCTCTGTTCACTCTCTGTTCACTCTCTGTTCACTCTCTGTTCACTCTCTGTTCACTCTCTGTTCACTCTCTGTTCACTCTCTGTTCACTCTCTGTTCACTCTCTGTTCACCCTCTGTTCACTCTCTGTTCACTCTCTGTTCACTCTCTGTTCACTCTCTGTTCACTCTCTGTTCACTCTCTGTTCACTCTCTGTTCACTCTCTGTTCACTCTCTGTTCACTCTCTGTTCACTCTCTGTTCACTCTCTGTTCACTCTCTGTTCACTCTCTGTTCACTCTCTGTTCACTCTCTGTTCACTCTCTGTTCACTCTCTGTTCACCTCTGTTCACTCTCTGTTCACTCTCTGTTCACTCTCTGTTCACTCTCTGTTCACTCTCTGTTCACTCTCTGTTCACTCTCTGTTCACTCTCTGTTCACTCTCTGTTCACCCTCTGTTCACTCTCTGTTCACTCTCTGTTCACTCTCTGTTCACTCTCTGTTCACTCTCTGTTCACTCTCTGTTCACTCTCTGTTCACTCTCTGTTCACTCTCTGTTCACTCTCTGTTCACTCTCTGTTCACTCTCTGTTCACTCTCTGTTCACTCTCTGTTCACTCTCTGTTCACTCTCTGTTCACTCTCTGTTCACTCTCTGTTCACTCTCTGTTCACTCTCTGTTCACTCTCTGTTCACTCTCTGTTCACTCTCTGTTCACTCTCTGTTCACTCTCTGTTCACTCTCTGTTCACTCTCTGTTCACTCTCTGTTCACTCTCTGTTCACTCTCTGTTCACTCTCTGTTCACTCTCTGTTCACTCTCTGTTCACTCTCTGTTCACTCTCTGTTCACTCTCTGTTCACTCTCTGTTCACTCTCTGTTCACCCTCTGTTCACTCTCTGTTCACTCTCTGTTCACTCTCTGTTCACTCTCTGTTCACTCTCTGTTCACTCTCTGTTCACTCTCTGTTCACTCTCTGTTCACCCTCTGTTCACTCTCTGTTCACTCTCTGTTCACTCTCTGTTCACTCTCTGTTCACTCTCTGTTCACCCTCTGTTCACTCTCTGTTCACTCTCTGTTCACTCTCTGTTCACTCTCTGTTCACTCTCTGTTCACTCTCTGTTCACTCTCTGTTCACTCTCTGTTCACTCTCTGTTCACTCTCTGTTCACTCTCTGTTCACTCTCTGTTCACTCTCTGTTCACTCTCTGTTCACTCTCTGTTCACTCTCTGTTCACTCTCTGTTCACTCTCTGTTCACTCTCTGTTCACTCTCTGTTCACTCTCTGTTCACTCTCTGTTCACTCTCTGTTCACTCTCTGTTCACTCTCTGTTCACTCTCTGTTCACTCTCTGTTCACTCTCTGTTCACTCTCTGTTCACTCTCTGTTCACTCTCTGTTCACTCTCTGTTCACTCTCTGTTCACTCTCTGTTCACTCTCTGTTCACTCTCTGTTCACTCTCTGTTCACTCTCTGTTCACTCTCTGTTCACTCTCTGTTCACTCTCTGTTCACTCTCTGTTCACCCTCTGTTCACTCTCTGTTCACTCTCTGTTCACTCTCTGTTCACTCTCTGTTCACTCTCTGTTCACTCTCTGTTCACCCTCTGTTCACTCTCTGTTCACTCTCTGTTCACTCTCTGTTCACTCTCTGTTCACTCTCTGTTCACTCTCTGTTCACTCTCTGTTCACTCTCTGTTCACTCTCTGTTCACTCTCTGTTCACTCTCTGTTCACTCTCTGTTCACTCTCTGTTCACTCTCTGTTCACTCTCTGTTCACTCTCTGTTCACTCTCTGTTCACTCTCTGTTCACTCTCTGTTCACTCTCTGTTCACTCTCTGTTCACTCTCTGTTCACTCTCTGTTCACTCTCTGTTCACTCTCTGTTCACTCTCTGTTCACTCTCTGTTCACTCTCTGTTCACCCTCTGTTCACTCTCTGTTCACTCTCTGTTCACTCTCTGTTCACTCTCTGTTCACTCTCTGTTCACTCTCTGTTCACTCTCTGTTCACTCTCTGTTCACTCTCTGTTCACTCTCTGTTCACTCTCTGTTCACTCTCTGTTCACTCTCTGTTCACCCTCTGTTCACTCTCTGTTCACTCTCTGTTCACTCTCTGTTCACTCTCTGTTCACTCTCTGTTCACTCTCTGTTCACTCTCTGTTCACTCTCTGTTCACTCTCTGTTCACTCTCTGTTCACTCTCTGTTCACTCTCTGTTCACTCTCTGTTCACTCTCTGTTCACTCTCTGTTCACTCTCTGTTCACCCTCTGTTCACTCTCTGTTCACTCTCTGTTCACTCTCTGTTCACTCTCTGTTCACTCTCTGTTCACTCTCTGTTCACTCTCTGTTCACTCTCTGTTCACTCTCTGTTCACTCTCTGTTCACTCTCTGTTCACTCTCTGTTCACTCTCTGTTCACTCTCTGTTCACTCTCTGTTCACTCTCTGTTCACCCTCTGTTCACTCTCTGTTCACTCTCTGTTCACTCCTCTGTTCACTCTCTGTTCACTCCTCTGTTCACTCTCTGTTCACTCTCTGTTCACTCTCTGTTCACTCTCTGTTCACTCTCTGTTCACTCTCTGTTCACTCTCTGTTCACTCTCTGTTCACTCTCTGTTCACTCTCTGTTCACTCTCTGTTCACTCTCTGTTCACTCTCTGTTCACCTCTGTTCACTCTCTGTTCACTCTCTGTTCACCCTCTGTTCACTCTCTGTTCACTCTCTGTTCACTCTCTGTTCACTCTCTGTTCACTCTCTGTTCACTCTCTGTTCACTCTCTGTTCACCTCTGTTCACTCTCTGTTCACTCTCTGTTCACTCTCTGTTCACCCTCTGTTCACTCTCTGTTCACTCTCTGTTCACTCTCTGTTCACTCTCTGTTCACTCTCTGTTCACTCTCTGTTCACTCTCTGTTCACCCTCTGTTCACTCTCTGTTCACCCTCTGTTCACTCTCTGTTCACTCTCTGTTCACTCTCTGTTCACTCTCTGTTCACTCTCTGTTCACCCTCTGTTCACTCTCTGTTCACTCTCTGTTCACTCTCTGTTCACTCTCTGTTCACTCTCTGTTCACTCTCTGTTCACTCTCTGTTCACTCTCTGTTCACTCTCTGTTCACTCTCTGTTCACTCTCTGTTCACCCTCTGTTCACTCTCTGTTCACTCTCTGTTCACTCTCTGTTCACTCTCTGTTCACTCTCTGTTCACTCTCTGTTCACTCTCTGTTCACCCTCTGTTCACTCTCTGTTCACCCTCTGTTCACTCTCTGTTCACTCTCTGTTCACTCTCTGTTCACTCTCTGTTCACTCTCTGTTCACTCTCTGTTCACTCTCTGTTCACCCTCTGTTCACTCTCTGTTCACTCTCTGTTCACTCTCTGTTCACTCTCTGTTCACTCTCTGTTCACTCTCTGTTCACTCTCTGTTCACTCTCTGTTCACTCTCTGTTCACTCTCTGTTCACTCTCTGTTCACCCTCTGTTCACTCTCTGTTCACTCTCTGTTCACTCTCTGTTCACCTCTCTGTTCACTCTCTGTTCACTCTCTGTTCACCTCTGTTCACTCTCTCGTTCACTCTCTGTTCACCCTCTGTTCACTCTCTGTTCACTCTCTGTTCACTCTCTGTTCACTCTCTGTTTAGTGTCCTGTTCACTCTCTGTTCACCTCTCGTTCACTCTCTGTTCACCCTCTGTTCACTCTCTGTTCACTCTCTGTTCACTCTCTGTTCACCCTCTGTTCACTCTCTGTTCACCCTCTGTTCACTCTCTGTTCACTCTCTGTTCACCCTCTTGTTCACTCTCTGTTCACTCTCTGTTCACTCTCTGTTCACTCTCTGTTCACTCTCTGTTCACTCGTCTGTTCACTCTCTGTTCTCTCTCTGTTCACTCTCTGTTCACTCTCTGTTCACTCTCTGTTCACTCTCTGTTCACCCTCGTTCACTCTCTGTTCACCTCTGTTCACTCTCTGTTCACCCTCTGTTCACTCTCTGTTCACTCTCTGTTCACTCTCTGTTCACCCTCTGTTCACTCTCTGTTCACTCTCTGTTCACTCTCTGTTCACCTCTGTTCACCTCTGTTCACTCTCTGTTCACTCTCTGTTCACTCTCTGTTCACTCTCTGTTCACCTCTCTGTTCACTCTCTGTTCACTCTCTGTTCACTCTCTGTTCACCCTCTGTTCACTCTCTGTTCACTCTCTGTTCACTCTCTGTTCACTCTCTGTTCACTCTCTGTTCACTCTCTGTTCACTCTCTGTTCACTCTCTGTTCACTCTCTGTTCACTCTCTGTTCACTCTCTGTTCACTCTCTGTTCACTCTCTGTTCACTCTCTGTTCACTCTCTGTTCACTCTCTGTTCACTCTCTGTTCACTCTCTGTTCACCCTCTGTTCACTCTCTGTTCACTCTCTGTTCACTCTCTGTTCACTCTCTGTTCACCCTCTGTTCACTCTCTGTTCACTCTCTGTTCACTCTCTGTTCACTCTCTGTTCACTCTCTGTTCACTCTCTGTTCACTCTCTGTTCACTCTCTGTTCACTCTCTGTTCACTCTCTGTTCACTCTCTGTTCACTCTCTGTTCACTCTCTGTTCACTCTCTGTTCACTCTCTGTTCACTCTCTGTTCACTCTCTGTTCACTCTCTGTTCACTCTCTGTTCACTCTCTGTTCACTCTCTGTTCACTCTCTGTTCACTCTCTGTTCACTCTCTGTTCACTCTCTGTTCACTCTCTGTTCACCCTCTGTTCACTCTCTGTTCACTCTCTGTTCACTCTCTGTTCACTCTCTGTTCACTCTGTTCACTCTCTGTTCACTCTCTGTTCACTCTCTGTTCACTCTCTGTTCACTCTCTGTTCACTCTCTGTTCACTCTCTGTTCACTCTCTGTTCACTCTCTGTTCACCTCTGTTCACTCTCTGTTCACTCTCTGTTCACTCTCTGTTCACTCTCTGTTCACTCTCTGTTCACTCTCTGTTCACTCTCTGTTCACTCTCTGTTCACTCTCTGTTCACTCCTCTGTTCACTCTCTGTTCACTCTCTGTTCACTCTCTGTTCACTCTCTGTTTCACCCTCTGTTCACTCTCTGTTCACTCTCTGTTCACTCTCTGTTCACTCTCTGTTCACTCTCTGTTCACCCTCTGTTCACTCTCTGTTCACTCTCTGTTCACCCTCTGTTCACCCTCTGTTCACTCTCTGTCACTCTCTGTTCACTCTGTTCACCTCTGTTCACTCTCTGTTCACTCTCTGTTCACTCTCTGTTCACTCTCTGTTCACTCTCTGTTCACTCTCTGTTCACTCTCTGTCACCCTCTGTTCACTCTCTGTTCACTCTCTGTTCACTCTCTGTTCACTCTCTGTTCACCTCTGTTCACTCTCTGTTCTTCTCTGTTCACTCTCTGTTCACCCTCTGTTCACTCCTCTGTTCACTCTCTGTTCACCCTCTGTTCACTCTCTGTTCACTCTCTGTTCACCTCTGTTCACTCTCTGTTCACTCTCTGTTCACTCTCCTGTTCACTCTCTGTTCACTCTCTGTTCACTCTCTGTTCACTCTCTGTTTCACTCTCTGTTCACTCTCTGTTCACTCTCTGTTCACTCTCTGTTCACCTCTCTGTTCACTCTCTGTTCACTCTCTGTTCACTCTCTGTTTGTTCACTCTCTGTTCACCCTCTGTTCACTCTCTGTTCACTATCTGTTCACTCTCAGTTCACTCTCTGTTCACTCTCTGTTCACTCCTCTGTTCACTCTCTGTTCACTCTCTGTTCACTCTCTGTTCACTCTCTGTTCACCCTCTGTTCACTCTCTGTTCACTCTCTGTTCACCCCTGTTCACTCTCTGTTCACTCTCTGTTCACTCTCTGTTCACTCTCTGTTCACCCTCTGTTCACTCTCTGTTCACTCTCTGTTCACCCTCTGTTCACTCTCTGTTCACTCTCTGTTCACCTCTCTGTTCACTCTCTGTTCACTCTCTGTTCACTCTCTGTTCACTCTCTGTTCACTCTCTGTTCACTCTCTGTTCACTCTCTGTTCACTCTCTGTTCACCCTCTGTTCACTCTCTGTTCACTCTCTGTTCACTCTCTGTTCACTCTCTGTTCACTCTCTGTTCACCTCTGTTCACTCTCTGTTCACTCTCTGTTCACTCTCTGTTCACTCTCTGTTCACTCTCTGTTCACTCTCTGTTCACTCTCTGTTCACTCTCTGTTCACTCTCTGTTCACTCTCTGTTCACCCTCTGTTCACTCTCTGTTCACTCTCTGTTCACTCTCTGTTCACTCTCTGTTCACTCTCTGTTCACTCTCTGTTCACTCTCTGTTCACTCTCTGTTCACTCTCTGTTCACTCTCTGTTCACCCTCTGTTCACTCTCTGTTCACTCTCTGTTCACTCTCTGTTCACTCTCTGTTCACTCTCTGTTCACCTCTGTTCACTCTCTGTTCACTCTCTGTTCACTCTCTGTTCACTCTCTGTTCACTCTCTGTTCACTCTCTGTTCACTCTCTGTTCACTCTCTGTTCACTCTCTGTTCACTCTCTGTTCACTCTCTGTTCACTCTCTGTTCACCCTCTGTTCACTCTCTGTTCACTCTCTGTTCACTCTCTGTTCACTCTCTGTTCACTCTCTGTTCACTCTCTGTTCACTCTCTGTTCACTCTCTGTTCACTCTCTGTTCACTCTCTGTTCACTCTCTGTTCACTCTCTGTTCACTCTCTGTTCACTCTCTGTTCACTCTCTGTTCACTCTCTGTTCACTCTCTGTTCACCTCTGTTCACTCTCTGTTCACTCTCTGTTCACCTCTGTTCACTCTCTGTTCACTCTCTGTTCACTCTCTGTTCACTCTCTGTTCACTCTCTGTTCACTCTCTGTTCACTCTCTGTTCACTCTCTGTTCACTCTCTGTTCACTCTCTGTTCACTCTCTGTTCACTCTCTGTTCACTCTCTGTTCACTCTCTGTTCACTCTCTGTTCACTCTCTGTTCACTCTCTGTTCACTCTCTGTTCACCCTCTGTTCACTCTCTGTTCACTCTCTGTTCACTCTCTGTTCACTCTCTGTTCACTCTCTGTTCACTCCCTCTGTTCACCCTCTGTTCACTCTCTGTTCACCCTCTGTTCACTCTCTGTTCACTCTCTGTTCACTCTCTGTTCACCCTCTGTTCACTCCTCTGTTCACTCTCTGTTCACTCTCTGTTCACTCTCTGTTCACTCTCTGTTCACTCTCTGTTCACCCTCTGTTCACTCTCTGTTCACCCTCTGTTTCACTCTCTGTTCACTCTCTGTTCACCCTCTGTTCACTCTCTGTTCACTCTCTGTTCACTCTCTGTTCACTCTCTGTTCACCTCTCTGTTCACCCTCTGTTCACTCTCTGTTCACTCTCTGTTCACTCTCTGTTCACCCTCTGTTCACTCTCTGTTCACTCTCTGTTCACTCTCTGTTCACTCTCTGTTCACTCTCTGTTCACTCTCTGTTCACCCTCTGTTCACTCTCTGTTCACTCCTCTTTTCACTCTCTGTTCACTCTCTGTTCACTCTCTGTTCACTCTCTGTTCACTCTCTGTTCACTCTCTGTTCACTCTCTGTTCACCCTCTGTTCACTCTCTGTTCACTCTCTGTTCACTCTCTGTTCACTCTCTGTTCACTCTCTGTTCACTCTCTGTTCACCCTCTGTTCACTCTCTGTTCACTCTCTGTTCACTCTCTGTTCACTCTCTGTTCACTCTCTGTTCACTCTCTGTTCACTCTCTGTTCACTCTCTGTTCACTCTCTGTTCACTCTCTGTTCACTCTCTGTTCACCTCTGTTCACCCTCTGTTCACTCTCTGTTCACTCTCTGTTCACTCTCTGTTCACCCTCTGTTCACTCTCTGTTCACTCTCTGTTCACTCTCTGTTCACTCTCTGTTCACTCTCTGTTCACTCTCTGTTCACTCTCTGTTCACTCTCTGTTCACTCTCTGTTCACTCTCTGTTCACTCTCTGTTCACCTCTCTGTTCACTCTCTGTTCACTCTCTGTTCACCCTCTGTTCACTCTCTGTTCACTCTCTGTTCACTCTCTGTTCACTCTCTGTTCACTCTCTGTTCACTCTCTGTTCACTCTCTGTTCACCCTCTGTTCACTCTCTGTTCACTCTCTGTTCACTCTCTGTTCACCCTCTGTTCACTCTCTGTTCACTCTCTGTTCACTCTCTGTTCACTCTCTGTTCACTCTCTGTTCACCCTCTGTTCACTCTCTGTTCACTCTCTGTTCACCCTCTGTTCACTCTCTGTTCACTCTCTGTTCACTCTCTGTTCACCCTCTGTTCACTCTCTGTTCACTCTCTGTTCACTCTCTGTTCACTCTCTGTTCACTCTCTGTTCACCCTCTGTTCACTCTCTGTTCACTCTCTGTTCACCCTCTGTTCACGCTCTGTTCACTCTCTGTTCACTCTCTGTTCACTCTCTGTTCACTCTCTGTTCACCCTCTGTTCACTCTCTGTTCACTCTCTGTTCACTCTCTGTTCACTCTCTGTTCACTCTCTGTTCACTCTCTGTTCACTCTCTGTTCACCTCTGTTCACTCTCTGTTCACTCTCTGTTCACTCTCTGTTCACTCTCTGTTCACTCTCTGTTCACTCTCTGTTCACTCTCTGTTCACTCTCTGTTCACTCTCTGTTCACTCTCTGTTCACTCTCTGTTCACTCTCTGTTCACTCTCTGTTCACTCTCTGTTCACTCTCTGTTCACCCTCTGTTCACTCTCTGTTCACTCTCTGTTCACTCTCTGTTCACTCTCTGTT
>JASTWF010001536.1:0-74492 GCA_030390025.1 Squalus acanthias
ACACACTTCACCCAAACACATTGCACCACACTCACTGACACACTTCACCCAAACACATTGCACCACACTCACTGACACACACTTCACCCAAACACATTGCACCACACTCACTGACACACACTTCACCCAACACATTGCACCACACTCACTGACACACACATCACCCAACACATTGCACCACACTCACTGACACACACTTCACCCAAACACATTGCACCACACTCACTGACACACACACACCCAAACACATTGCACCACACTCACTGACACACTTCACCCAAACACATTGCACCACACTCACTGACACACACATCCCCAAACACATTGCACCACACTCACTGACACCATCACCCAAACACATTGCACCACACTCACTGACACACACTTCACCCAAACACATTGCACCACACTCACTGACACACTTCACCAAACCATTGCACCACACTCACTGACACACACTTCACCCAAACACATTGCACCACACTCACTGACACACACTTCACCCAAACACATTGCACCACACCACTGACACACACTTCACCCAAACACAATGCACCACACTCACTGACACACTTCACCCAAACACATTGCACCACACTCACTGACACACTTCACCCAAACACATTGCACCACACTCACTGACACACTTCACCCAAACACATTGCACCACACTCAGTGACACACACTTCACCCAAACACATTGCACCCACTCACTGACACACACATTCACCCAAACACATTGCCCACCACACTCACTGACACACACTTCACCCAAACACATTGCACCACACTCACTGACACACTTCACCCAAACACATTGCACCACACTCACTGACACACTTCACCCAAACACATTGCACCACACTCACTGACACACTTCACCCAAACACATTGCACCACACTCACTGACACACTTCACCCAAACACATTGCACCACACTCACTGACACACATCACCCAAACACATTGCACCACACTCACTGACACACACTTCACCCAAACACATTGCACCACACTCACTGACACACATCACCCAAACACATTGCACCACACTCACTGACACACATCACCCAAACACATTGCACCACACTCACTGACACACTTCACCCAAACACATTGCACCACACTCACTGACACACATCACCCAAACACATTGCACCACACTCACTGACACACTTCACCCAAACACATTGCACCACACTCAC
The DNA here is from genome assembly GCA_030390025.1 of Squalus acanthias. Taxonomy (NCBI): domain Eukaryota; kingdom Metazoa; phylum Chordata; class Chondrichthyes; order Squaliformes; family Squalidae; genus Squalus; species Squalus acanthias. Next base: position 1,205 of record JASTWF010001536.1, read on the forward strand.
TGACACACTTCACCCAAACACATTGCACCACACTCACTGACACACACTTCACCCAAACACATTGCACCACACTCACTGACACACTTCACCCAAACACATTGCACCACACTCACTGACACACACTTCACCCAAACACATTGCACCACACTCACTGACACACTTCACCCAAACACATTGCACCACACTCACTGACACACTTCACCCAAACACATTGCACCACACTCACTGACACACATCACCCAAACACATTGCACCACACTCACTGACACACTTCACCCAAACACATTGCACCACACTCACTGACACACACATCACCCAAACACATTGCACCACACTCACTGACACACTTCACCCAAACACATTGCACCACACTCACTGACACACACTTCACCCAAACACATTGCACACCACACTCACTGACACACTTCACCCAAACACATTGCACCACACTCACTGACACACTTCACCAAACACATTGCACCACACTCACTGACACACTTCACCCAAACACATTGCACCACACTCACTGACACACACTTCACCCAAACACATTGCACCACACTCACTGACACACACTTCACCCAAACACATTGCACCACACTCACTGACACACATCACCCAAACACATTGCACCACACTCACTGACACACACTTCACCCAAACACATTGCACCACACTCACTGACACACTTCACCCAAACACATTGCACCACACTCACTGACACACTTCACCCAAACACATTGCACCACACTCACTGACACACTTCACCCAAACACATTGCACCACACTCACTGACACACTTCACCCAAACACATTGCACCACACTCACTGACACACTTCACCCAAACACATTGCACCACACTCACTGACACACTTCACCCAAACACATTGCACCACACTCACTGACACACTTCACCCAAACACATTGCACCACACTCACTGACACACTTCACCCAAACACATTGCACCACACTCACTGACACACTTCACCCAAACACATTGCACCACACTCACTGACACACACTTCACCCAAACACATTGCACCACACTCACTGACACACTTCACCCAAACACATTGCACCACACTCACTGACACACTTCACCAAACACATTGCACCACTCACTGACACACTTCACCCAAACACATTGCACCACACTCACTGACACACTTACCCAAAACACATTGCACCACACTCACTGAACACTTCACCCAAACACATTGCACCACACTCACTGACACACACTTCACCCAAACACATTGCACCAACTCACTGACACACTTCACCCAAACACATTGCACCACACTCACTGACACACTTCACCCAAACACATTGCACCACACTCACTGACACACTTCACCCAAACACATTGCACCACACTCACTGACACACACTTCACCAAACACATTGCACCACACTCACTGACACACTTCACCCAAACACATTGCACCACACTCACTGACACACACATCACCCAAACACATTGCACCACACTCACTGACACACACTTCACCCAACACATTGCACCACACTCACTGACACACTTCACCCAACACATTGCACCACACTCACTGACACACTTCACCCAAACACATTGCACCACACTCACTGACACACTTCACCCAAACACATTGCACCACACTCACTGACACACATCACCCAAACACATTGCACCACACTCACTGACACACATCACCCAAACACATTGCACCACACTCACTGACACATCACCCAAACACATTGCACCACACTCACTGACACACATCACCCAAACACATTGCACCACACTCACTGACACACTTCACCCAAACACATTGCACCACACTCACTGACACACTCACCAAACACATTGCACCACACTCACTCACTGACACACTTCACCCAAACACATTGCACCACACTCACTGACACACTTCACCCAAACACATTGCACCACACTCACTGACACACACTCACCAAACACATTGCACCACACTCACTGACACACTTCACCCAAACACATTGCACCACACTCACTGACACACTTCACCCAAACACATTGCACCCACTCACTGACACACACTTCACCCAAACACATTGCACCACACTCACTGACACACTTCACCCAAACACATTGCACCACACTCACTGACACACTTCACCCAAACACATTGCACCACACTCACTGACACACTTCACCCAAACACATTGCACCACACTCACTGACACACTTCACCCAAACACATTGCACCACACTCACTGACACACTCACCCAAACACATTGCACCACACTCACTGACACACTTCACCCAAACACATTGCACCACACTCACTGACACACTTCACCCAAACACATGCACCACTCACTGACACACTTCACCCAAACACATTGCACCACACTCACTGACACACTTCACCCAAACACATTGCATCACAATCACTGACACACTTCACCCAAACATATTGCATCACACTCACTGACACACTTCACCCAAACACATTGCACCACACTCACTGACACACTTCACCCAAACACATTGCACCACACTCACTGACACACTTCACCCAAACACATTGCATCACACTCACTGACACACTTCACCCAAACACATTGCACCACACTCACTGACACACTTCACCCAAACACATTGCACCACACTCACTGACACACACTTCACCAAACACATTGCACCACACTCACTGACACACACTTCACCCAAACACATTGCACCACACTCACTGACACACACATCACCCAAACACATTGCACCACACTCACTGACACACACTTCACCCAAACACATTGCACCACACTCACTGACACACTTCACCCAAACACATTGCACCACACTCACTGACACACATCACCCAAACACATTGCACCACACTCACTGACACACTCACCCAAACACATTGCACCACACTCACTGACACACTTCACCCAAACACATTGCACCACACTCACTGACACACACTTCACCCAAACACATTGCACCACACTCACTGACACACTTCACCCAAACACATTGCACCACACTCACTGACACACACTTCACCCAAACACATTGCACCACACTCACTGACACACACTTCACCAAACACATTGCACCACACTCACTGACACACACATCACCCAAACACATTGCACCACACTCACTGACACACTTCACCCAAACACATTGCACCACACTCACTGACACACACTTCACCCAAACACATTGCACCACACTCACTGACACACTTCACCCAAACACATTGCACCACACTCACTGACACACTTCACCCAAACACATTGCACCACACTCACTGACACACTTCACCCAAACACATTGCACCACACTCACTGACACACTTCACCCAAACACATTGCACCACACTCACTGACACACATCACCCAAACACATTGCACCACACTCACTGACACACTTCACCCAAACACATTGCACCACACTCACTGACACACTTCACCCAAACACATTGCACCACACTCACTGACACACTTCACCCAAACACATTGCACCACACTCACTGACACACACTTCACCCAAACACATTGCACCACACTCACTGACACACTTCACCCAAACACATTGCACCACACTCACTGACACACACTTCACCCAAACACATTGCACCACACTCACTGACACACACTTCACCCAAACACATTGCACCACACTCACTGACACACTTCACCCAAACACATTGCACCACACTCACTGACACACTTCACCAAACACATTGCACCACACTCACTGACACACTTCACCCAAACACATTGCACCACACTCACTGACACACTTCACCCAAACACATTGCACCACACTCACTGACACACTTCACCCAAACACATTGCACCACACTCACTGACACACTTCACCCAAACACATTGCACCACACTCACTGACACACTTCACCCAAACACATTGCACCACACTCACTGACACACTTCACCCAAACACATTGCACCACACTCACTGACACACACTTCACCCAAACACATTGCACCACACTCACTGACACACTTCACCCAAACACATTGCACCACACTCACTGACACACTTCACCCAAACACATTGCACCACACTCACTGACACACTTCACCCAAACACATTGCACCACACTCACTGACACACTTCACCCAAACACATTGCACCACACTCACTGACACACTTCACCCAAACACATTGCACCACACTCACTGACACACTTCACCCAAACACATTGCACCACACTCACTGACACACATCACCCAAACACATTGCACCACACTCACTGACACACTTCACCCAAACACATTGCACCACACTCACTGACACACTTCACCCAAACACATTGCACCACACTCACTGACACACTTCACCCAAACACATTGCACCACACTCACTGACACACACTTCACCCAAACACATTGCACCACACTCACTGACACACACTTCACCCAAACACATTGCACCACACTCACTGACACACACTTCACCCAAACACATTGCACCACACTCACTGACACACACTTCACCCAAACACATTGCACCACACTCACTGACACACACTTCACCAAACAAATTGCACCACACTCACTGACACACTTCACCCAAACACATTGCACCACACTCACTGACACACTTCACCCAAACACATTGCACCACACTCACTGACACACTTCACCCAAACACATTGCACCACACTCACTGACACACATCACCCAAACACATTGCACCACACTCACTGACACACTTCACCCAAACACATTGCACCACACTCACTGACACACTTCACCCAAACACATTGCACCACACTCACTGACACACTTCATCCAATCACATTGCACCACACTCACTGACACACTTCACCCAAACACATTGCACCACACTCACTGACACACTTCACCCAAACACATTGCACCACACTCACTGACACACACTTCACCCAAACACATTGCACCACACTCACTGACACACACTTCACCCAAACACATTGCACCACACTCACTGACACACTTCACCCAAACACATTGCACCACACTCACTGACACACTTCACCCAAACACATTGCACCACACTCACTGACACACACTCACCCAAACACATTGCACCACACTCACTGACACACTTCACCCAAACACATTGCACCACACTCACTGACACACACTTCACCCAAACACATTGCACCACACTCACTGACACACTTCACCCAAACACATTGCACCACACTCACTGACACACTTCACCCAAACACATTGCACCACACTCACTGACACACTTCACCCAAACACATTGCACCACACTCACTGACACACACTTCACCCAAACACATTGCACCACACTCACTGACACACACTTCACCCAAACACATTGCACCACACTCACTGACACACTTCACCCAAACACATTGCACCACACTCACTGACACACTTCACCCAAACACATTGCACCACACTCACTGACACACTTCACCCAAACACATTGCACCACACTCACTGACACACTTCACCCAAACACATTGCACCACACTCACTGACACACTTCACCCAAACACATTGCACCACACTCACTGACACACTTCACCCAAACACATTGCACCACACTCACTGACACACTTCACCCAAACACATTGCACCACACTCACTGACACACTTCACCCAAAACACATTGCACCACACTCACTGACACACTTCACCCAAACACATTGCACCACACTCACTGACACACTTCACCCAAACACATTGCACCACACTCACTGACACACACATCACCCAAACACATTGCACCACACTCACTGACACACTTCACCCAAACACATTGCACCACACTCACTGACACACATCACCCAAACACATTGCACCACACTCACTGACACACACTTCACCCAAACACATTGCACCACACTCACTGACACACTTCACCCAAACACATTGCACCACACTCACTGACACACACTTCACCCAAACACATTGCACCACACTCACTGACACACTTCACCCAAACACATTGCACCACACTCACTGACACACTTCACCCAAACACATTGCACCACACTCACTGACACACTTCACCCAAACACATTGCACCACACTCACTGACACACTTCACCCAAACACATTGCACCACACTCACTGACACACACTTCACCCAAACACATTGCACCACACTCACTGACACACTTCACCCAAACACATTGCACCACACTCACTGACACACATCACCCAAACACATTGCACCACACTCACTGACACACTTCACCCAAACACATTGCACCACACTCACTGACACACTTCACCCAAACACATTGCACCACACTCACTGACACACATCACCCAAACACATTGCACCACACTCACTGACACACTTCACCCAAACACATTGCACCACACTCACTGACACACTTCACCCAAACACATTGCACCACACTCACTGACACACTTCACCCAAACACATTGCACCACACTCACTGACACACTTCACCCAAACACATTGCACCACACTCACTGACACACTTCACCCAAACACATTGCACCACACTCACTGACACACTTCACCCAAACACATTGCACCACACTCACTGACACACACTTCACCCAAACACATTGCACCACACTCACTGACACACTTCACCCAAACACATTGCACCACACTCACTGACACACTTCACCCAAACACATTGCACCACACTCACTGACACACTTCACCCAAACACATTGCACCACACTCACTGACACACTTCACCCAAACACATTGCACCACACTCACTGACACACTTCACCCAAACACATTGCACCACACTCACTGACACACTTCACCCAAACACATTGCACCACACTCACTGACACACTTCACCCAAACACATTGCACCACACTCACTGACACACTTCACCCAAACACATTGCACCACACTCACTGACACACATCACCCAAACACATTGCACCACACTCACTGACACACTTCACCCAAACACATTGCACCACACTCACTGACACACTTCACCCAAACACATTGCACCACACTCACTGACACACTTCACCCAAACACATTGCACCACACTCACTGACACACTTCACCCAAACACATTGCACCACACTCACTGACACACTTCACCCAAACACATTGCACCACACTCACTGACACACATCACCCAAACACATTGCACCACACTCACTGACACACTTCACCCAAACACATTGCACCACACTCACTGACACACTTCACCCAAACACATTGCACCACACTCACTGACACACTTCACCCAAACACATTGCACCACACTCACTGACACACATTCACCCAAACACATTGCACCACACTCACTGACACACATCACCCAAACACATTGCACCACACTCACTGACACACACTTCACCCAAACACATTGCACCACACTCACTGACACACTTCACCCAAACACATTGCACCACACTCACTGACACACATCACCCAAACACATTGCACCACACTCACTGACACACTTCACCCAAACACATTGCACCACACTCACTGACACACTTCACCCAAACACATTGCACCACACTCACTGACACACTTCACCCAAACACATTGCACCACACTCACTGACACACATCACCCAACACATTGCACCACACTCACTGACACACTTCACCCAAACACATTGCACCACACTCACTGACACACTTCACCCAACACATTGCACCACACTCACTGACACACTTCACCCAAACACATTGCACCACACTCACTGACACACTTCACCCAAACACATTGCACCACACTCACTGACACACATCACCCAAACACATTGCACCACACTCACTGACACACTTCACCCAAACACATTGCACCACACTCACTGACACACTTCACCCAAACACATTGCACCACACTCACTGACACACACTTCACCCAAACACATTGCACCACACTCACTGACACACATCACCCAAACACATTGCACCACACTCACTGACACACATCACCCAAACACATTGCACCACACTCACTGACACACTTCACCCAAACACATTGCACCACACTCACTGACACACTTCACCCAAACACATTGCACCACACTCACTGACACACTTCACCCAAACACATTGCACCACACTCACTGACACACATCACCCAAACACATTGCACCACACTCACTGACACACACTTCACCCAAACACATTGCACCACACTCACTGACACACTTCACCCAAACACATTGCACCACACTCACTGACACACTTCACCCAAACACATTGCACCACACTCACTGACACACTTCACCCAAACACATTGCACCACACTCACTGACACACATCACCCAAACACATTGCACCACACTCACTGACACACTTCACCCAAACACATTGCACCACACTCACACTGACACACATCACCCAAACACATTGCACCACACTCACTGACACACTTCACCCAAACACATTGCACCACACTCACTGACACACATCACCCAAACACATTGCACCACACTCACTGACACACTTCACCCAAACACATTGCACCACACTCACTGACACACACATCACCCAAACACATTGCACCACACTCACTGACACACTTCACCCAAACACATTGCACCACACTCACTGACACACTTCACCCAAACACATTGCACCACACTCACTGACACACACTTCACCCAAACACATTGCACCACACTCACTGACACACATCACCCAAACACATTGCACCACACTCACTGACACACTTCACCCAAACACATTGCACCACACTCACTGACACACTTCACCCAAACACATTGCACCACACTCACTGACACACACATCACCCAAACACATTGCACCACACTCACTGACACACTTCACCCAAACACATTGCACCACACTCACTGACACACTTCACCCAAACACATTGCACCACACTCACTGACACACTTCACCCAAACACATTGCACCACACTCACTGACACACTTCACCCAAACACATTGCACCACACTCACTGACACACTTCACCCAAACACATTGCACCACACTCACTGACACACTTCACCCAAACACATTGCACCACACTCACTGACACACTTCACCCAAACACATTGCACCACACTCACTGACACACTTCACCCAAACACATTGCACCACACTCACTGACACACTTCACCCAAACACATTGCACCACACTCACTGACACACTTCACCCAAACACATTGCACCACACTCACTGACACACTTCACCCAAACACATTGCACCACACTCACTGACACACATCACCCAAACACATTGCACCACACTCACTGACACACTTCACCCAAACACATTGCACCACACTCACTGACACACTTCACCCAAACACATTGCACCACACTCACTGACACACATCACCCAAACACATTGCACCACACTCACTGACACACATCACCCAAACACATTGCACCACACTCACTGACACACTTCACCCAAACACATTGCACCACACTCACTGACACACTTCACCCAAACACATTGCACCACACTCACTGACACACATCACCCAAACACATTGCACCACACTCACTGACACACATCACCCAAACACATTGCACCACACTCACTGACACACATCACCCAAACACATTGCACCACACTCACTGACACACTTCACCCAAACACATTGCACCACACTCACTGACACACTTCACCCAAACACATTGCACCACACTCACTGACACACTTCACCCAAACACATTGCACCACACTCACTGACACACACTTCACCCAAACACATTGCACCACACTCACTGACACACTTCACCCAAACACATTGCACCACACTCACTGACACACTCACCCAAACACATTGCACCACACTCACTGACACACACATCACCCAAACACATTGCACCACACTCACTGACACACACTTCACCCAAACACATTGCACCACACTCACTGACACACACATCACCCAAACACATTGCACCACACTCACTGACACACTTCACCCAAACACATTGCACCACACTCACTGACACACTCACCCAAACACATTGCACCACACTCACTGACACACTTCACCCAAACACATTGCACCACACTCACTGACACACTTCACCCAAACACATTGCACCACACTCACTGACACACTTCACCCAAACACATTGCACACACTCACTGACACACTTCACCCAAACACATTGCACCACACTCACTGACACACTTCACCCAAACACATTGCACCACACTCACTGACACACTTCACCCAAACACATTGCACCACACTCACTGACACACTTCACCCAAACACATTGCACCACACTCACTGACACACTTCACCCAAACACATTGCACCACACTCACTGACACACTTCACCCAAACACATTGCACCACACTCACTGACACACTTCACCCAAACACATTGCACCACACTCACTGACACACATCACCCAAACACATTGCACCACACTCACTGACACACTTCACCCAAACACATTGCACCACACTCACTGACACACTTCACCCAAACACATTGCACCACACTCACTGACACACTTCACCCAAACACATTGCACCACACTCACTGACACACTTCACCCAAACACATTGCACCACACTCACTGACACACTTCACCCAAACACATTGCACCACACTCACTGACACACTTCACCCAAACACATTGCACCACACTCACTGACACAACATCACCCAAACACATTGCACCACACTCACTGACACACTTCACCCAAACACATTGCACCACACTCACTGACACACTTCACCCAAACACATTGCACCACACTCACTGACACACTTCACCCAAACACATTGCACCACACTCACTGACACACTTCACCCAAACACATTGCACCACACTCACTGACACACTTCACCCAAACACATTGCACCACACTCACTGACACACTTCACCCAAACACATTGCACCACACTCACTGACACACTTCACCCAAACACATTGCACCACACTCACTGACACACTTCACCCAAACACATTGCACCACACTCACTGACACACTTCACCCAAACACATTGCACCACACTCACTGACACACTTCACCCAAACACATTGCACCACACTCACTGACACACTTCACCCAAACACATTGCACCACACTCACTGACACACTTCACCCAAACACATTGCACCACACTCACTGACACACTTCACCCAAACACATTGCACCACACTCACTGACACACATCACCCAAACACATTGCACCACACTCACTGACACACTTCACCCAAACACATTGCACCACACTCACTGACACACTTCACCCAAACACATTGCACCACACTCACTGACACACATCACCCAAACACATTGCACCACACTCACTGACACACTTCACCCAAACACATTGCACCACACTCACTGACACACTTCACCCAAACACATTGCACCACACTCACTGACACACTTCACCCAAACACATTGCACCACACTCACTGACACACTTCACCCAAACACATTGCACCACACTCACTGACACACTTCACCCAAACACATTGCACCACACTCACTGACACACTTCACCCAAACACATTGCACCACACTCACTGACACACTCACCCAAACACATTGCACCACACTCACTGACACACTTCACCCAAACACATTGCACCACACTCACTGACACACTTCACCCAAACACATTGCACCACACTCACTGACACACTTCACCCAAACACATTGCACCACACTCACTGACACACTTCACCCAAACACATTGCACCACACTCACTGACACACTTCACCCAAACACATTGCACCACACTCACTGACACACTTCACCCAAACACATTGCACCACACTCACTGACACACTTCACCCAAACACATTGCACCACACTCACTGACACACTTCACCCAAACACATTGCACCACACTCACTGACACACTTCACCCAAACACATTGCACCACACTCACTGACACACTTCACCCAAACACATTGCACCACACTCACTGACACACTTCACCCAAACACATTGCACCACACTCACTGACACACTTCACCCAAACACATTGCACCACACTCACTGACACACTTCACCCAAACACATTGCACCACACTCACTGACACACTTCACCCAAACACATTGCACCACACTCACTGACACACATCACCCAAACACATTGCACCACACTCACTGACACACTTCACCCAAACACATTGCACCACACTCACTGACACACTTCACCCAAACACATTGCACCACACTCACTGACACACTTCACCCAAACACATTGCACCACACTCACTGACACACTTCACCCAAACACATTGCACCACACTCACTGACACACTTCACCCAAACACATTGCACCACACTCACTGACACACTTCACCCAAACACATTGCACCACACTCACTGACACACTTCACCCAAACACATTGCACCACACTCACTGACACACTTCACCCAAACACATTGCACCACACTCACTGACACACTTCACCCAAACACATTGCACCACACTCACTGACACACTTCACCCAAACACATTGCACCACACTCACTGACACACTTCACCCAAACACATTGCACCACACTCACTGACACACTTCACCCAAACACATTGCACCACACTCACTGACACACTTCACCCAAACACATTGCACCACACTCACTGACACACTTCACCCAAACACATTGCACCACACTCACTGACACACTTCACCCAAACACATTGCACCACACTCACTGACACACTTCACCCAAACACATTGCACCACACTCACTGACACACTTCACCCAAACACATTGCACCACACTCACTGACACACTTCACCCAAACACATTGCACCACACTCACTGACACACTTCACCCAAACACATTGCACCACACTCACTGACACACTTCACCCAAACACATTGCACCACACTCACTGACACACTTCACCCAAACACATTGCACCACACTCACTGACACACTTCACCCAAACACATTGCACCACACTCACTGACACACTTCACCCAAACACATTGCACCACACTCACTGACACACTTCACCCAAACACATTGCACCACACTCACTGACACACTTCACCCAAACACATTGCACCACACTCACTGACACACTTCACCCAAACACATTGCACCACACTCACTGACACACTTCACCCAAACACATTGCACCACACTCACTGACACACTTCACCCAAACACATTGCACCACACTCACTGACACACTTCACCCAAACACATTGCACCACACTCACTGACACACTTCACCCAAACACATTGCACCACACTCACTGACACACTTCACCCAAACACATTGCACCACACTCACTGACACACTTCACCCAAACACATTGCACCACACTCACTGACACACTTCACCCAAACACATTGCACCACACTCACTGACACACTTCACCCAAACACATTGCACCACACTCACTGACACACTTCACCCAAACACATTGCACCACACTCACTGACACACTTCACCCAAACACATTGCACCACACTCACTGACACACTTCACCCAAACACATTGCACCACACTCACTGACACACTTCACCCAAACACATTGCACCACACTCACTGACACACACTTCACCCAAACACATTGCACCACACTCACTGACACACTTCACCCAAACACATTGCACCACACTCACTGACACACTTCACCCAAACACATTGCACCACACTCACTGACACACTTCACCCAAACACATTGCACCACACTCACTGACACACTTCACCCAAACACATTGCACCACACTCACTGACACACTTCACCCAAACACATTGCACCACACTCACTGACACACTTCACCCAAACACATTGCACCACACTCACTGACACACTTCACCCAAACACATTGCACCACACTCACTGACACACTTCACCCAAACACATTGCACCACACTCACTGACACACTTCACCCAAACACATTGCACCACACTCACTGACACACTTCACCCAAACACATTGCACCACACTCACTGACACACTTCACCCAAACACATTGCACCACACTCACTGACACACATCACCCAAACACATTGCACCACACTCACTGACACACTTCACCCAAACACATTGCACCACACTCACTGACACACTTCACCCAAACACATTGCACCACACTCACTGACACACTTCACCCAAACACATTGCACCACACTCACTGACACACTTCACCCAAACACATTGCACCACACTCACTGACACACTTCACCCAAACACATTGCACCACACTCACTGACACACTTCACCCAAACACATTGCACCACACTCACTGACACACTTCACCCAAACACATTGCACCACACTCACTGACACACTTCACCCAAACACATTGCACCACACTCACTGACACACTTCACCCAAACACATTGCACCACACTCACTGACACACTTCACCCAAACACATTGCACCACACTCACTGACACACTTCACCCAAACACATTGCACCACACTCACTGACACACTTCACCCAAACACATTGCACCACACTCACTGACACACTTCACCCAAACACATTGCACCACACTCACTGACACACTTCACCCAAACACATTGCACCACACTCACTGACACACTTCACCCAAACACATTGCACCACACTCACTGACACACTTCACCCAAACACATTGCACCACACTCACTGACACACTTCACCCAAACACATTGCACCACACTCACTGACACACTTCACCCAAACACATTGCACCACACTCACTGACACACTTCACCCAAACACATTGCACCACACTCACTGACACACTTCACCCAAACACATTGCACCACACTCACTGACACACTTCACCCAAACACATTGCACCACACTCACTGACACACTTCACCCAAACACATTGCACCACACTCACTGACACACTTCACCCAAACACATTGCACCACACTCACTGACACACTTCACCCAAACACATTGCACCACACTCACTGACACACTTCACCCAAACACATTGCACCACACTCACTGACACACTTCACCCAAACACATTGCACCACACTCACTGACACACTTCACCCAAACACATTGCACCACACTCACTGACACACTTCACCCAAACACATTGCACCACACTCACTGACACACTTCACCCAAACACATTGCACCACACTCACTGACACACTTCACCCAAACACATTGCACCACACTCACTGACACACTTCACCCAAACACATTGCACCACACTCACTGACACACTTCACCCAAACACATTGCACCACACTCACTGACACACTTCACCCAAACACATTGCACCACACTCACTGACACACTTCACCCAAACACATTGCACCACACTCACTGACACACTTCACCCAAACACATTGCACCACACTCACTGACACACTTCACCCAAACACATTGCACCACACTCACTGACACACTTCACCCAAACACATTGCACCACACTCACTGACACACTTCACCCAAACACATTGCACCACACTCACTGACACACTTCACCCAAACACATTGCACCACACTCACTGACACACTTCACCCAAACACATTGCACCACACTCACTGACACACTTCACCCAAACACATTGCACCACACTCACTGACACACTTCACCCAAACACATTGCACCACACTCACTGACACACTTCACCCAAACACATTGCACCACACTCACTGACACACTTCACCCAAACACATTGCACCACACTCACTGACACACTTCACCCAAACACATTGCACCACACTCACTGACACACTTCACCCAAACACATTGCACCACACTCACTGACACACTTCACCCAAACACATTGCACCACACTCACTGACACACTTCACCCAAACACATTGCACCACACTCACTGACACACTTCACCCAAACACATTGCACCACACTCACTGACACACTTCACCCAAACACATTGCACCACACTCACTGACACACTTCACCCAAACACATTGCACCACACTCACTGACACACATCACCCAAACACATTGCACCACACTCACTGACACACTTCACCCAAACACATTGCACCACACTCACTGACACACTTCACCCAAACACATTGCACCACACTCACTGACACACTTCACCCAAACACATTGCACCACACTCACTGACACACTTCACCCAAACACATTGCACCACACTCACTGACACACTTCACCCAAACACATTGCACCACACTCACTGACACACTTCACCCAAACACATTGCACCACACTCACTGACACACTTCACCCAAACACATTGCACCACACTCACTGACACACTTCACCCAAACACATTGCACCACACTCACTGACACACTTCACCCAAACACATTGCACCACACTCACTGACACACTTCACCCAAACACATTGCACCACACTCACTGACACACTTCACCCAAACACATTGCACCACACTCACTGACACACTTCACCCAAACACATTGCACCACACTCACTGACACACTTCACCCAAACACATTGCACCACACTCACTGACACACTTCACCCAAACACATTGCACCACACTCACTGACACACTTCACCCAAACACATTGCACCACACTCACTGACACACTTCACCCAAACACATTGCACCACACTCACTGACACACTTCACCCAAACACATTGCACCACACTCACTGACACACTTCACCCAAACACATTGCACCACACTCACTGACACACTTCACCCAAACACATTGCACCACACTCACTGACACACTTCACCCAAACACATTGCACCACACTCACTGACACACTTCACCCAAACACATTGCACCACACTCACTGACACACTTCACCCAAACACATTGCACCACACTCACTGACACACTTCACCCAAACACATTGCACCACACTCACTGACACACTTCACCCAAACACATTGCACCACACTCACTGACACACTTCACCCAAACACATTGCACCACACTCACTGACACACTTCACCCAAACACATTGCACCACACTCACTGACACACTTCACCCAAACACATTGCACCACACTCACTGACACACATCACCCAAACACATTGCACCACACTCACTGACACACTTCACCCAAACACATTGCACCACACTCACTGACACACTTCACCCAAACACATTGCACCACACTCACTGACACACTTCACCCAAACACATTGCACCACACTCACTGACACACTTCACCCAAACACATTGCACCACACTCACTGACACACTTCACCCAAACACATTGCACCACACTCACTGACACACTTCACCCAAACACATTGCACCACACTCACTGACACACTTCACCCAAACACATTGCACCACACTCACTGACACACTTCACCCAAACACATTGCACCACACTCACTGACACACTTCACCCAAACACATTGCACCACACTCACTGACACACTTCACCCAAACACATTGCACCACACTCACTGACACACTTCACCCAAACACATTGCACCACACTCACTGACACACTTCACCCAAACACATTGCACCACACTCACTGACACACTTCACCCAAACACATTGCACCACACTCACTGACACACTTCACCCAAACACATTGCACCACACTCACTGACACACTTCACCCAAACACATTGCACCACACTCACTGACACACTTCACCCAAACACATTGCACCACACTCACTGACACACTTCACCCAAACACATTGCACCACACTCACTGACACACTTCACCCAAACACATTGCACCACACTCACTGACACACTTCACCCAAACACATTGCACCACACTCACTGACACACTTCACCCAAACACATTGCACCACACTCACTGACACACTTCACCCAAACACATTGCACCACACTCACTGACACACTTCACCCAAACACATTGCACCACACTCACTGACACACTTCACCCAAACACATTGCACCACACTCACTGACACACTTCACCCAAACACATTGCACCACACTCACTGACACACTTCACCCAAACACATTGCACCACACTCACTGACACACTTCACCCAAACACATTGCACCACACTCACTGACACACTTCACCCAAACACATTGCACCACACTCACTGACACACTTCACCCAAACACATTGCACCACACTCACTGACACACTTCACCCAAACACATTGCACCACACTCACTGACACACTTCACCCAAACACATTGCACCACACTCACTGACACACTTCACCCAAACACATTGCACCACACTCACTGACACACTTCACCCAAACACATTGCACCACACTCACTGACACACTTCACCCAAACACATTGCACCACACTCACTGACACACTTCACCCAAACACATTGCACCACACTCACTGACACACTTCACCCAAACACATTGCACCACACTCACTGACACACTTCACCCAAACACATTGCACCACACTCACTGACACACTTCACCCAAACACATTGCACCACACTCACTGACACACTTCACCCAAACACATTGCACCACACTCACTGACACACTTCACCCAAACACATTGCACCACACTCACTGACACACTTCACCCAAACACATTGCACCACACTCACTGACACACTTCACCCAAACACATTGCACCACACTCACTGACACACTTCACCCAAACACATTGCACCACACTCACTGACACACTTCACCCAAACACATTGCACCACACTCACTGACACACTTCACCCAAACACATTGCACCACACTCACTGACACACTTCACCCAAACACATTGCACCACACTCACTGACACACTTCACCCAAACACATTGCACCACACTCACTGACACACTTCACCCAAACACATTGCACCACACTCACTGACACACTTCACCCAAACACATTGCACCACACTCACTGACACACTTCACCCAAACACATTGCACCACACTCACTGACACACTTCACCCAAACACATTGCACCACACTCACTGACACACTTCACCCAAACACATTGCACCACACTCACTGACACACTTCACCCAAACACATTGCACCACACTCACTGACACACTTCACCCAAACACATTGCACCACACTCACTGACACACTTCACCCAAACACATTGCACCACACTCACTGACACACTTCACCCAAACACATTGCACCACACTCACTGACACACTTCACCCAAACACATTGCACCACACTCACTGACACACATCACCCAAACACATTGCACCACACTCACTGACACACTTCACCCAAACACATTGCACCACACTCACTGACACACTTCACCCAAACACATTGCACCACACTCACTGACACACTTCACCCAAACACATTGCACCACACTCACTGACACACTTCACCCAAACACATTGCACCACACTCACTGACACACATCACCCAAACACATTGCACCACACTCACTGACACACTTCACCCAAACACATTGCACCACACTCACTGACACACTTCACCCAAACACATTGCACCACACTCACTGACACACTTCACCCAAACACATTGCACCACACTCACTGACACACTTCACCCAAACACATTGCACCACACTCACTGACACACTTCACCCAAACACATTGCACCACACTCACTGACACACTTCACCCAAACACATTGCACCACACTCACTGACACACTTCACCCAAACACATTGCACCACACTCACTGACACACTTCACCCAAACACATTGCACCACACTCACTGACACACTTCACCCAAACACATTGCACCACACTCACTGACACACTTCACCCAAACACATTGCACCACACTCACTGACACACTTCACCCAAACACATTGCACCACACTCACTGACACACTTCACCCAAACACATTGCACCACACTCACTGACACACTTCACCCAAACACATTGCACCACACTCACTGACACACTTCACCCAAACACATTGCACCACACTCACTGACACACTTCACCCAAACACATTGCACCACACTCACTGACACACTTCACCCAAACACATTGCACCACACTCACTGACACACTTCACCCAAACACATTGCACCACACTCACTGACACACTTCACCCAAACACATTGCACCACACTCACTGACACACTTCACCCAAACACATTGCACCACACTCACTGACACACTTCACCCAAACACATTGCACCACACTCACTGACACACTTCACCCAAACACATTGCACCACACTCACTGACACACTTCACCCAAACACATTGCACCACACTCACTGACACACTTCACCCAAACACATTGCACCACACTCACTGACACACTTCACCCAAACACATTGCACCACACTCACTGACACACTTCACCCAAACACATTGCACCACACTCACTGACACACTTCACCCAAACACATTGCACCACACTCACTGACACACTTCACCCAAACACATTGCACCACACTCACTGACACACTTCACCCAAACACATTGCACCACACTCACTGACACACTTCACCCAAACACATTGCACCACACTCACTGACACACTTCACCCAAACACATTGCACCACACTCACTGACACACTTCACCCAAACACATTGCACCACACTCACTGACACACTTCACCCAAACACATTGCACCACACTCACTGACACACTTCACCCAAACACATTGCACCACACTCACTGACACACTTCACCCAAACACATTGCACCACACTCACTGACACACTTCACCCAAACACATTGCACCACACTCACTGACACACTTCACCCAAACACATTGCACCACACTCACTGACACACTTCACCCAAACACATTGCACCACACTCACTGACACACTTCACCCAAACACATTGCACCACACTCACTGACACACTTCACCCAAACACATTGCACCACACTCACTGACACACTTCACCCAAACACATTGCACCACACTCACTGACACACTTCACCCAAACACATTGCACCACACTCACTGACACACTTCACCCAAACACATTGCACCACACTCACTGACACACTTCACCCAAACACATTGCACCACACTCACTGACACACTTCACCCAAACACATTGCACCACACTCACTGACACACTTCACCCAAACACATTGCACCACACTCACTGACACACTTCACCCAAACACATTGCACCACACTCACTGACACACTTCACCCAAACACATTGCACCACACTCACTGACACACTTCACCCAAACACATTGCACCACACTCACTGACACACTTCACCCAAACACATTGCACCACACTCACTGACACACTTCACCCAAACACATTGCACCACACTCACTGACACACTTCACCCAAACACATTGCACCACACTCACTGACACACTTCACCCAAACACATTGCACCACACTCACTGACACACTTCACCCAAACACATTGCACCACACTCACTGACACACTTCACCCAAACACATTGCACCACACTCACTGACACACTTCACCCAAACACATTGCACCACACTCACTGACACACTTCACCCAAACACATTGCACCACACTCACTGACACACTTCACCCAAACACATTGCACCACACTCACTGACACACTTCACCCAAACACATTGCACCACACTCACTGACACACTTCACCCAAACACATTGCACCACACTCACTGACACACTTCACCCAAACACATTGCACCACACTCACTGACACACTTCACCCAAACACATTGCACCACACTCACTGACACACTTCACCCAAACACATTGCACCACACTCACTGACACACATCACCCAAACACATTGCACCACACTCACTGACACACTTCACCCAAACACATTGCACCACACTCACTGACACACTTCACCCAAACACATTGCACCACACTCACTGACACACTTCACCCAAACACATTGCACCACACTCACTGACACACATCACCCAAACACATTGCACCACACTCACTGACACACTTCACCCAAACACATTGCACCACACTCACTGACACACTTCACCCAAACACATTGCACCACACTCACTGACACACTTCACCCAAACACATTGCACCACACTCACTGACACACTTCACCCAAACACATTGCACCACACTCACTGACACACTTCACCCAAACACATTGCACCACACTCACTGACACACTTCACCCAAACACATTGCACCACACTCACTGACACACTTCACCCAAACACATTGCACCACACTCACTGACACACTTCACCCAAACACATTGCACCACACTCACTGACACACTTCACCCAAACACATTGCACCACACTCACTGACACACTTCACCCAAACACATTGCACCACACTCACTGACACACTTCACCCAAACACATTGCACCACACTCACTGACACACTTCACCCAAACACATTGCACCACACTCACTGACACACTTCACCCAAACACATTGCACCACACTCACTGACACACTTCACCCAAACACATTGCACCACACTCACTGACACACTTCACCCAAACACATTGCACCACACTCACTGACACACTTCACCCAAACACATTGCACCACACTCACTGACACACTTCACCCAAACACATTGCACCACACTCACTGACACACTTCACCCAAACACATTGCACCACACTCACTGACACACTTCACCCAAACACATTGCACCACACTCACTGACACACTTCACCCAAACACATTGCACCACACTCACTGACACACTTCACCCAAACACATTGCACCACACTCACTGACACACTTCACCCAAACACATTGCACCACACTCACTGACACACTTCACCCAAACACATTGCACCACACTCACTGACACACTTCACCCAAACACATTGCACCACACTCACTGACACACTTCACCCAAACACATTGCACCACACTCACTGACACACTTCACCCAAACACATTGCACCACACTCACTGACACACTTCACCCAAACACATTGCACCACACTCACTGACACACTTCACCCAAACACATTGCACCACACTCACTGACACACTTCACCCAAACACATTGCACCACACTCACTGACACACTTCACCCAAACACATTGCACCACACTCACTGACACACTTCACCCAAACACATTGCACCACACTCACTGACACACTTCACCCAAACACATTGCACCACACTCACTGACACACTTCACCCAAACACATTGCACCACACTCACTGACACACTTCACCCAAACACATTGCACCACACTCACTGACACACTTCACCCAAACACATTGCACCACACTCACTGACACACTTCACCCAAACACATTGCACCACACTCACTGACACACTTCACCCAAACACATTGCACCACACTCACTGACACACTTCACCCAAACACATTGCACCACACTCACTGACACACTTCACCCAAACACATTGCACCACACTCACTGACACACTTCACCCAAACACATTGCACCACACTCACTGACACACTTCACCCAAACACATTGCACCACACTCACTGACACACTTCACCCAAACACATTGCACCACACTCACTGACACACTTCACCCAAACACATTGCACCACACTCACTGACACACTTCACCCAAACACATTGCACCACACTCACTGACACACTTCACCCAAACACATTGCACCACACTCACTGACACACTTCACCCAAACACATTGCACCACACTCACTGACACACTTCACCCAAACACATTGCACCACACTCACTGACACACTTCACCCAAACACATTGCACCACACTCACTGACACACATCACCCAAACACATTGCACCACACTCACTGACACACTTCACCCAAACACATTGCACCACACTCACTGACACACTTCACCCAAACACATTGCACCACACTCACTGACACACTTCACCCAAACACATTGCACCACACTCACTGACACACTTCACCCAAACACATTGCACCACACTCACTGACACACACTTCACCCAAACACATTGCACCACACTCACTGACACACTTCACCCAAACACATTGCACCACACTCACTGACACACTTCACCCAAACACATTGCACCACACTCACTGACACACTTCACCCAAACACATTGCACCACACTCACTGACACACTTCACCCAAACACATTGCACCACACTCACTGACACACTTCACCCAAACACATTGCACCACACTCACTGACACACTTCACCCAAACACATTGCACCACACTCACTGACACACTTCACCCAAACACATTGCACCACACTCACTGACACACTTCACCCAAACACATTGCACCACACTCACTGACACACATCACCCAAACACATTGCACCACACTCACTGACACACTTCACCCAAACACATTGCACCACACTCACTGACACACTTCACCCAAACACATTGCACCACACTCACTGACACACTTCACCCAAACACATTGCACCACACTCACTGACACACTTCACCCAAACACATTGCACCACACTCACTGACACACTTCACCCAAACACATTGCACCACACTCACTGACACACTTCACCCAAACACATTGCACCACACTCACTGACACACTTCACCCAAACACATTGCACCACACTCACTGACACACTTCACCCAAACACATTGCACCACACTCACTGACACACTTCACCCAAACACATTGCACCACACTCACTGACACACTTCACCCAAACACATTGCACCACACTCACTGACACACTTCACCCAAACACATTGCACCACACTCACTGACACACTTCACCCAAACACATTGCACCACACTCACTGACACACTTCACCCAAACACATTGCACCACACTCACTGACACACTTCACCCAAACACATTGCACCACACTCACTGACACACTTCACCCAAACACATTGCACCACACTCACTGACACACTTCACCCAAACACATTGCACCACACTCACTGACACACTTCACCCAAACACATTGCACCACACTCACTGACACACTTCACCCAAACACATTGCACCACACTCACTGACACACTTCACCCAAACACATTGCACCACACTCACTGACACACTTCACCCAAACACATTGCACCACACTCACTGACACACTTCACCCAAACACATTGCACCACACTCACTGACACACTTCACCCAAACACATTGCACCACACTCACTGACACACTTCACCCAAACACATTGCACCACACTCACTGACACACTTCACCCAAACACATTGCACCACACTCACTGACACACTTCACCCAAACACATTGCACCACACTCACTGACACACTTCACCCAAACACATTGCACCACACTCACTGACACACTTCACCCAAACACATTGCACCACACTCACTGACACACTTCACCCAAACACATTGCACCACACTCACTGACACACTTCACCCAAACACATTGCACCACACTCACTGACACACTTCACCCAAACACATTGCACCACACTCACTGACACACTTCACCCAAACACATTGCACCACACTCACTGACACACTTCACCCAAACACATTGCACCACACTCACTGACACACTTCACCCAAACACATTGCACCACACTCACTGACACACTTCACCCAAACACATTGCACCACACTCACTGACACACTTCACCCAAACACATTGCACCACACTCACTGACACACTTCACCCAAACACATTGCACCACACTCACTGACACACTTCACCCAAACACATTGCACCACACTCACTGACACACTTCACCCAAACACATTGCACCACACTCACTGACACACTTCACCCAAACACATTGCACCACACTCACTGACACACTTCACCCAAACACATTGCACCACACTCACTGACACACTTCACCCAAACACATTGCACCACACTCACTGACACACTTCACCCAAACACATTGCACCACACTCACTGACACACACTTCACCCAAACACATTGCACCACACTCACTGACACACATCACCCAAACACATTGCACCACACTCACTGACACACTTCACCCAAACACATTGCACCACACTCACTGACACACTTCACCCAAACACATTGCACCACACTCACTGACACACTTCACCCAAACACATTGCACCACACTCACTGACACACTTCACCCAAACACATTGCACCACACTCACTGACACACTTCACCCAAACACATTGCACCACACTCACTGACACACTTCACCCAAACACATTGCACCACACTCACTGACACACTTCACCCAAACACATTGCACCACACTCACTGACACACTTCACCCAAACACATTGCACCACACTCACTGACACACTTCACCCAAACACATTGCACCACACTCACTGACACACTTCACCCAAACACATTGCACCACACTCACTGACACACTTCACCCAAACACATTGCACCACACTCACTGACACACTTCACCCAAACACATTGCACCACACTCACTGACACACTTCACCCAAACACATTGCACCACACTCACTGACACACTTCACCCAAACACATTGCACCACACTCACTGACACACTTCACCCAAACACATTGCACCACACTCACTGACACACTTCACCCAAACACATTGCACCACACTCACTGACACACTTCACCCAAACACATTGCACCACACTCACTGACACACTTCACCCAAACACATTGCACCACACTCACTGACACACTTCACCCAAACACATTGCACCACACTCACTGACACACTTCACCCAAACACATTGCACCACACTCACTGACACACTTCACCCAAACACATTGCACCACACTCACTGACACACTTCACCCAAACACATTGCACCACACTCACTGACACACTTCACCCAAACACATTGCACCACACTCACTGACACACTTCACCCAAACACATTGCACCACACTCACTGACACACTTCACCCAAACACATTGCACCACACTCACTGACACACTTCACCCAAACACATTGCACCACACTCACTGACACACTTCACCCAAACACATTGCACCACACTCACTGACACACTTCACCCAAACACATTGCACCACACTCACTGACACACTTCACCCAAACACATTGCACCACACTCACTGACACACTTCACCCAAACACATTGCACCACACTCACTGACACACTTCACCCAAACACATTGCACCACACTCACTGACACACTTCACCCAAACACATTGCACCACACTCACTGACACACTTCACCCAAACACATTGCACCACACTCACTGACACACTTCACCCAAACACATTGCACCACACTCACTGACACACTTCACCCAAACACATTGCACCACACTCACTGACACACTTCACCCAAACACATTGCACCACACTCACTGACACACTTCACCCAAACACATTGCACCACACTCACTGACACACTTCACCCAAACACATTGCACCACACTCACTGACACACTTCACCCAAACACATTGCACCACACTCACTGACACACTTCACCCAAACACATTGCACCACACTCACTGACACACTTCACCCAAACACATTGCACCACACTCACTGACACACTTCACCCAAACACATTGCACCACACTCACTGACACACTTCACCCAAACACATTGCACCACACTCACTGACACACTTCACCCAAACACATTGCACCACACTCACTGACACACTTCACCCAAACACATTGCACCACACTCACTGACACACTTCACCCAAACACATTGCACCACACTCACTGACACACTTCACCCAAACACATTGCACCACACTCACTGACACACTTCACCCAAACACATTGCACCACACTCACTGACACACTTCACCCAAACACATTGCACCACACTCACTGACACACTTCACCCAAACACATTGCACCACACTCACTGACACACTTCACCCAAACACATTGCACCACACTCACTGACACACTTCACCCAAACACATTGCACCACACTCACTGACACACTTCACCCAAACACATTGCACCACACTCACTGACACACTTCACCCAAACACATTGCACCACACTCACTGACACACTTCACCCAAACACATTGCACCACACTCACTGACACACTTCACCCAAACACATTGCACCACACTCACTGACACACTTCACCCAAACACATTGCACCACACTCACTGACACACTTCACCCAAACACATTGCACCACACTCACTGACACACTTCACCCAAACACATTGCACCACACTCACTGACACACTTCACCCAAACACATTGCACCACACTCACTGACACACTTCACCCAAACACATTGCACCACACTCACTGACACACTTCACCCAAACACATTGCACCACACTCACTGACACACTTCACCCAAACACATTGCACCACACTCACTGACACACATCACCCAAACACATTGCACCACACTCACTGACACACTTCACCCAAACACATTGCACCACACTCACTGACACACTTCACCCAAACACATTGCACCACACTCACTGACACACATCACCCAAACACATTGCACCACACTCACTGACACACTTCACCCAAACACATTGCACCACACTCACTGACACACTTCACCCAAACACATTGCACCACACTCACTGACACACTTCACCCAAACACATTGCACCACACTCACTGACACACTTCACCCAAACACATTGCACCACACTCACTGACACACTTCACCCAAACACATTGCACCACACTCACTGACACACTTCACCCAAACACATTGCACCACACTCACTGACACACTTCACCCAAACACATTGCACCACACTCACTGACACACTTCACCCAAACACATTGCACCACACTCACTGACACACTTCACCCAAACACATTGCACCACACTCACTGACACACTTCACCCAAACACATTGCACCACACTCACTGACACACTTCACCCAAACACATTGCACCACACTCACTGACACACTTCACCCAAACACATTGCACCACACTCACTGACACACTTCACCCAAACACATTGCACCACACTCACTGACACACTTCACCCAAACACATTGCACCACACTCACTGACACACTTCACCCAAACACATTGCACCACACTCACTGACACACTTCACCCAAACACATTGCACCACACTCACTGACACACTTCACCCAAACACATTGCACCACACTCACTGACACACTTCACCCAAACACATTGCACCACACTCACTGACACACTTCACCCAAACACATTGCACCACACTCACTGACACACTTCACCCAAACACATTGCACCACACTCACTGACACACTTCACCCAAACACATTGCACCACACTCACTGACACACTTCACCCAAACACATTGCACCACACTCACTGACACACTTCACCCAAACACATTGCACCACACTCACTGACACACTTCACCCAAACACATTGCACCACACTCACTGACACACTTCACCCAAACACATTGCACCACACTCACTGACACACTTCACCCAAACACATTGCACCACACTCACTGACACACTTCACCCAAACACATTGCACCACACTCACTGACACACTTCACCCAAACACATTGCACCACACTCACTGACACACTTCACCCAAACACATTGCACCACACTCACTGACACACTTCACCCAAACACATTGCACCACACTCACTGACACACTTCACCCAAACACATTGCACCACACTCACTGACACACTTCACCCAAACACATTGCACCACACTCACTGACACACTTCACCCAAACACATTGCACCACACTCACTGACACACTTCACCCAAACACATTGCACCACACTCACTGACACACTTCACCCAAACACATTGCACCACACTCACTGACACACTTCACCCAAACACATTGCACCACACTCACTGACACACTTCACCCAAACACATTGCACCACACTCACTGACACACTTCACCCAAACACATTGCACCACACTCACTGACACACTTCACCCAAACACATTGCACCACACTCACTGACACACTTCACCCAAACACATTGCACCACACTCACTGACACACTTCACCCAAACACATTGCACCACACTCACTGACACACTTCACCCAAACACATTGCACCACACTCACTGACACACTTCACCCAAACACATTGCACCACACTCACTGACACACTTCACCCAAACACATTGCACCACACTCACTGACACACTTCACCCAAACACATTGCACCACACTCACTGACACACTTCACCCAAACACATTGCACCACACTCACTGACACACTTCACCCAAACACATTGCACCACACTCACTGACACACTTCACCCAAACACATTGCACCACACTCACTGACACACTTCACCCAAACACATTGCACCACACTCACTGACACACTTCACCCAAACACATTGCACCACACTCACTGACACACATCACCCAAACACATTGCACCACACTCACTGACACACATCACCCAAACACATTGCACCACACTCACTGACACACTTCACCCAAACACATTGCACCACACTCACTGACACACTTCACCCAAACACATTGCACCACACTCACTGACACACTTCACCCAAACACATTGCACCACACTCACTGACACACTTCACCCAAACACATTGCACCACACTCACTGACACACTTCACCCAAACACATTGCACCACACTCACTGACACACTTCACCCAAACACATTGCACCACACTCACTGACACACTTCACCCAAACACATTGCACCACACTCACTGACACACTTCACCCAAACACATTGCACCACACTCACTGACACACTTCACCCAAACACATTGCACCACACTCACTGACACACTTCACCCAAACACATTGCACCACACTCACTGACACACTTCACCCAAACACATTGCACCACACTCACTGACACACTTCACCCAAACACATTGCACCACACTCACTGACACACTTCACCCAAACACATTGCACCACACTCACTGACACACTTCACCCAAACACATTGCACCACACTCACTGACACACATCACCCAAACACATTGCACCACACTCACTGACACACATCACCCAAACACATTGCACCACACTCACTGACACACTTCACCCAAACACATTGCACCACACTCACTGACACACTTCACCCAAACACATTGCACCACACTCACTGACACACTTCACCCAAACACATTGCACCACACTCACTGACACACTTCACCCAAACACATTGCACCACACTCACTGACACACTTCACCCAAACACATTGCACCACACTCACTGACACACTTCACCCAAACACATTGCACCACACTCACTGACACACTTCACCCAAACACATTGCACCACACTCACTGACACACTTCACCCAAACACATTGCACCACACTCACTGACACACTTCACCCAAACACATTGCACCACACTCACTGACACACTTCACCCAAACACATTGCACCACACTCACTGACACACTTCACCCAAACACATTGCACCACACTCACTGACACACTTCACCCAAACACATTGCACCACACTCACTGACACACTTCACCCAAACACATTGCACCACACTCACTGACACACTTCACCCAAACACATTGCACCACACTCACTGACACACTTCACCCAAACACATTGCACCACACTCACTGACACACTTCACCCAAACACATTGCACCACACTCACTGACACACTTCACCCAAACACATTGCACCACACTCACTGACACACTTCACCCAAACACATTGCACCACACTCACTGACACACTTCACCCAAACACATTGCACCACACTCACTGACACACTTCACCCAAACACATTGCACCACACTCACTGACACACTTCACCCAAACACATTGCACCACACTCACTGACACACTTCACCCAAACACATTGCACCACACTCACTGACACACTTCACCCAAACACATTGCACCACACTCACTGACACACTTCACCCAAACACATTGCACCACACTCACTGACACACTTCACCCAAACACATTGCACCACACTCACTGACACACTTCACCCAAACACATTGCACCACACTCACTGACACACTTCACCCAAACACATTGCACCACACTCACTGACACACTTCACCCAAACACATTGCACCACACTCACTGACACACTTCACCCAAACACATTGCACCACACTCACTGACACACTTCACCCAAACACATTGCACCACACTCACTGACACACTTCACCCAAACACATTGCACCACACTCACTGACACACTTCACCCAAACACATTGCACCACACTCACTGACACACTTCACCCAAACACATTGCACCACACTCACTGACACACTTCACCCAAACACATTGCACCACACTCACTGACACACACTTCACCCAAACACATTGCACCACACTCACTGACACACATCACCCAAACACATTGCACCACACTCACTGACACACTTCACCCAAACACATTGCACCACACTCACTGACACACTTCACCCAAACACATTGCACCACACTCACTGACACACTTCACCCAAACACATTGCACCACACTCACTGACACACTTCACCCAAACACATTGCACCACACTCACTGACACACTTCACCCAAACACATTGCACCACACTCACTGACACACTTCACCCAAACACATTGCACCACACTCACTGACACACTTCACCCAAACACATTGCACCACACTCACTGACACACTTCACCCAAACACATTGCACCACACTCACTGACACACTTCACCCAAACACATTGCACCACACTCACTGACACACTTCACCCAAACACATTGCACCACACTCACTGACACACTTCACCCAAACACATTGCACCACACTCACTGACACACTTCACCCAAACACATTGCACCACACTCACTGACACACTTCACCCAAACACATTGCACCACACTCACTGACACACTTCACCCAAACACATTGCACCACACTCACTGACACACTTCACCCAAACACATTGCACCACACTCACTGACACACTTCACCCAAACACATTGCACCACACTCACTGACACACTTCACCCAAACACATTGCACCACACTCACTGACACACTTCACCCAAACACATTGCACCACACTCACTGACACACTTCACCCAAACACATTGCACCACACTCACTGACACACACTTCACCCAAACACATTGCACCACACTCACTGACACACTTCACCCAAACACATTGCACCACACTCACTGACACACTTCACCCAAACACATTGCACCACACTCACTGACACACTTCACCCAAACACATTGCACCACACTCACTGACACACTTCACCCAAACACATTGCACCACACTCACTGACACACATCACCCAAACACATTGCACCACACTCACTGACACACTTCACCCAAACACATTGCACCACACTCACTGACACACTTCACCCAAACACATTGCACCACACTCACTGACACACTTCACCCAAACACATTGCACCACACTCACTGACACACTTCACCCAAACACATTGCACCACACTCACTGACACACTTCACCCAAACACATTGCACCACACTCACTGACACACATCACCCAAACACATTGCACCACACTCACTGACACACTTCACCCAAACACATTGCACCACACTCACTGACACACTTCACCCAAACACATTGCACCACACTCACTGACACACATCACCCAAACACATTGCACCACACTCACTGACACACATCACCCAAACACATTGCACCACACTCACTGACACACTTCACCCAAACACATTGCACCACACTCACTGACACACTTCACCCAAACACATTGCACCACACTCACTGACACACTTCACCCAAACACATTGCACCACACTCACTGACACACTTCACCCAAACACATTGCACCACACTCACTGACACACTTCACCCAAACACATTGCACCACACTCACTGACACACTTCACCCAAACACATTGCACCACACTCACTGACACACTTCACCCAAACACATTGCACCACACTCACTGACACACTTCACCCAAACACATTGCACCACACTCACTGACACACTTCACCCAAACACATTGCACCACACTCACTGACACACTTCACCCAAACACATTGCACCACACTCACTGACACACTTCACCCAAACACATTGCACCACACTCACTGACACACTTCACCCAAACACATTGCACCACACTCACTGACACACTTCACCCAAACACATTGCACCACACTCACTGACACACTTCACCCAAACACATTGCACCACACTCACTGACACACTTCACCCAAACACATTGCACCACACTCACTGACACACTTCACCCAAACACATTGCACCACACTCACTGACACACTTCACCCAAACACATTGCACCACACTCACTGACACACTTCACCCAAACACATTGCACCACACTCACTGACACACTTCACCCAAACACATTGCACCACACTCACTGACACACTTCACCCAAACACATTGCACCACACTCACTGACACACTTCACCCAAACACATTGCACCACACTCACTGACACACTTCACCCAAACACATTGCACCACACTCACTGACACACTTCACCCAAACACATTGCACCACACTCACTGACACACTTCACCCAAACACATTGCACCACACTCACTGACACACTTCACCCAAACACATTGCACCACACTCACTGACACACTTCACCCAAACACATTGCACCACACTCACTGACACACTTCACCCAAACACATTGCACCACACTCACTGACACACTTCACCCAAACACATTGCACCACACTCACTGACACACTTCACCCAAACACATTGCACCACACTCACTGACACACTTCACCCAAACACATTGCACCACACTCACTGACACACTTCACCCAAACACATTGCACCACACTCACTGACACACTTCACCCAAACACATTGCACCACACTCACTGACACACTTCACCCAAACACATTGCACCACACTCACTGACACACTTCACCCAAACACATTGCACCACACTCACTGACACACTTCACCCAAACACATTGCACCACACTCACTGACACACTTCACCCAAACACATTGCACCACACTCACTGACACACTTCACCCAAACACATTGCACCACACTCACTGACACACTTCACCCAAACACATTGCACCACACTCACTGACACACTTCACCCAAACACATTGCACCACACTCACTGACACACATCACCCAAACACATTGCACCACACTCACTGACACACTTCACCCAAACACATTGCACCACACTCACTGACACACTTCACCCAAACACATTGCACCACACTCACTGACACACTTCACCCAAACACATTGCACCACACTCACTGACACACTTCACCCAAACACATTGCACCACACTCACTGACACACTTCACCCAAACACATTGCACCACACTCACTGACACACTTCACCCAAACACATTGCACCACACTCACTGACACACTTCACCCAAACACATTGCACCACACTCACTGACACACTTCACCCAAACACATTGCACCACACTCACTGACACACTTCACCCAAACACATTGCACCACACTCACTGACACACTTCACCCAAACACATTGCACCACACTCACTGACACACTTCACCCAAACACATTGCACCACACTCACTGACACACTTCACCCAAACACATTGCACCACACTCACTGACACACTTCACCCAAACACATTGCACCACACTCACTGACACACTTCACCCAAACACATTGCACCACACTCACTGACACACTTCACCCAAACACATTGCACCACACTCACTGACACACTTCACCCAAACACATTGCACCACACTCACTGACACACTTCACCCAAACACATTGCACCACACTCACTGACACACTTCACCCAAACACATTGCACCACACTCACTGACACACTTCACCCAAACACATTGCACCACACTCACTGACACACTTCACCCAAACACATTGCACCACACTCACTGACACACTTCACCCAAACACATTGCACCACACTCACTGACACACTTCACCCAAACACATTGCACCACACTCACTGACACACTTCACCCAAACACATTGCACCACACTCACTGACACACTTCACCCAAACACATTGCACCACACTCACTGACACACTTCACCCAAACACATTGCACCACACTCACTGACACACTTCACCCAAACACATTGCACCACACTCACTGACACACTTCACCCAAACACATTGCACCACACTCACTGACACACTTCACCCAAACACATTGCACCACACTCACTGACACACTTCACCCAAACACATTGCACCACACTCACTGACACACTTCACCCAAACACATTGCACCACACTCACTGACACACTTCACCCAAACACATTGCACCACACTCACTGACACACTTCACCCAAACACATTGCACCACACTCACTGACACACTTCACCCAAACACATTGCACCACACTCACTGACACACTTCACCCAAACACATTGCACCACACTCACTGACACACTTCACCCAAACACATTGCACCACACTCACTGACACACTTCACCCAAACACATTGCACCACACTCACTGACACACTTCACCCAAACACATTGCACCACACTCACTGACACACTTCACCCAAACACATTGCACCACACTCACTGACACACTTCACCCAAACACATTGCACCACACTCACTGACACACTTCACCCAAACACATTGCACCACACTCACTGACACACTTCACCCAAACACATTGCACCACACTCACTGACACACTTCACCCAAACACATTGCACCACACTCACTGACACACTTCACCCAAACACATTGCACCACACTCACTGACACACTTCACCCAAACACATTGCACCACACTCACTGACACACTTCACCCAAACACATTGCACCACACTCACTGACACACTTCACCCAAACACATTGCACCACACTCACTGACACACTTCACCCAAACACATTGCACCACACTCACTGACACACTTCACCCAAACACATTGCACCACACTCACTGACACACTTCACCCAAACACATTGCACCACACTCACTGACACACTTCACCCAAACACATTGCACCACACTCACTGACACACTTCACCCAAACACATTGCACCACACTCACTGACACACTTCACCCAAACACATTGCACCACACTCACTGACACACTTCACCCAAACACATTGCACCACACTCACTGACACACTTCACCCAAACACATTGCACCACACTCACTGACACACTTCACCCAAACACATTGCACCACACTCACTGACACACTTCACCCAAACACATTGCACCACACTCACTGACACACTTCACCCAAACACATTGCACCACACTCACTGACACACTTCACCCAAACACATTGCACCACACTCACTGACACACTTCACCCAAACACATTGCACCACACTCACTGACACACTTCACCCAAACACATTGCACCACACTCACTGACACACTTCACCCAAACACATTGCACCACACTCACTGACACACTTCACCCAAACACATTGCACCACACTCACTGACACACTTCACCCAAACACATTGCACCACACTCACTGACACACTTCACCCAAACACATTGCACCACACTCACTGACACACTTCACCCAAACACATTGCACCACACTCACTGACACACTTCACCCAAACACATTGCACCACACTCACTGACACACTTCACCCAAACACATTGCACCACACTCACTGACACACTTCACCCAAACACATTGCTCCACACTCACTGACACACTTCACCCAAACACATTGCTCCACACTCACTGACACACTTCACCCAAACACATTGCTCACACTCACTGACACACTTCACCCAAACACATTGCACCACACTCACTGACACACTTCACCCAAACACATTGCTCCACACTCACTGACACACTTCACCCAAACACATTGCACCACACTCACTGACACACTTCACCCAAACACATTGCTCCACACTCACTGACACACTTCACCCAAACACATTGCACCACACTCACTGACACACTTCACCCAAACACATTGCTCCACACTCACTGACACACTTCACCCAAACACATTGCACCACACTCACTGACACACTTCACCCAAACACATTGCTCCACACTCACTGACACACTTCACCCAAACACATTGCACCACACTCACTGACTCACTTCACCCAAACACATTGCTCCACACTCACTGGCACACTTCACCCAAACACATTGCACCACACTCACTGACACACTTTACCCAAACACATTGCTCCACACTCACTGACACACTTCACCCAAACACATTGCACCTCACTCACTGACACACTTCACCCAAACACATTGCACCACACTCACTGACACACTTCACCCAAACACACTGCACCACACTCACTGACACACTTCACCCAAACACATTGCACCACACTCACTGACACACTTCACCCAAACACATTGCACCACACTCACTGACACACTTCACCCAAACACATTGCACCACACTCACTGACACACTTCACCCAAACACATTGCACCACACTCACTGACACACTTCACCCAAACACATTGCACCACACTCACTGACACACATCACCCAAACACATTGCACCACACTCACTGACACACTTCACCCAAACACATTGCACCACACTCACTGACACACTTCACCCAAACACATTGCACCACACTCACTGACACACATCACCCAAACACATTGCACTACACTCACTGACACACATCACCCAAACACATTGCACCACACTCACTGACACACTTCACCCAAACACATTGCACCACACTCACTGACACACTTCACCCAAACACATTGCTCCACACTCACTGTCACAATTCACCCAAACACATTGCTCCACACTCACTGACACAATTCACCCAAACACATTGCACCACACTCACTGACACACTTCACCCAAACACATTGCTCCACACTCACTGTCACAATTCACCCAAACACATTGCTCCACACTCACTGTCACAATTCACCCAAACACATTGCACCACACTCACTGACACACTTCACCCAAACACATTGCACCACACTCACTGACACACTTCACCCAAACACATTGCACCACACTCACTGACACACTTCAACCAAACACATTGCACCACACTCACTGACACACTTCACCCAAACACATTGCACCTCACTCACTGACACACTTCACCCAAACACATTGCACCACACTCACTGACACACTTCACCCAAACACATTGCACCACACTCACTGACACACTTCACCCAAACACATTGCACCACACTCACTGACACACTTCACCCAAACACATTGCACCACACTCACTGACACACTTCACCCAAACACATTGCACCACACTCACTGACACACTTCACCCAAACACATTGCACCCTACTCACTGACACACTTCAACCAAACACATTGCACCACACTCACTGACACACTTCACCCAAACACATTGCACCACACTCACTGACACACTTCACCCAAACACACTGCACCACACTCACTGACTCACTTCACCCAAACACATTGCACCACACTCACGGACACACTTCACCCAAACACATTGCACCACACTCACTGACACACTTCACCCAAACACATTGCACCACACTCACTGACACACTTCACCCAAACACATTGCACCACACTCACTGACACACTTCACCCAAACACATTGCACCTCACTCACTGACACACTTCACCCAAACACATTGCACCACACTCACTGACACACTTCACCCACAGACATTGCTCCACACTCACTGACACACTT
Organism: Squalus acanthias; assembly: GCA_030390025.1. Lineage (NCBI taxonomy): Eukaryota > Metazoa > Chordata > Chondrichthyes > Squaliformes > Squalidae > Squalus > Squalus acanthias. Next base: position 40,492 of record JASTWF010001536.1, read on the forward strand.
CACCTTAACACATTGCACCACACTCACTGACACACTTCACCCAAACACATTGCACCACACTCACTTACACACTTCACCCAAACACATTGCTCCACACTCACTGACACACTTCACCCAACCACATTGCACCACACTCACTTACACACTTCACCCAAACACATTGCACCACACTCACTGACACACTTCACCCAAACACATTGCTCTGCACTCACTGACACACTTCACCCAACCACATTGCACCACACTCACTTACACACTTCACCCAAACACACTGCACCACACTCACTGACACACTTCACCCAAACACACTGCACCACACTCACTGACACACTTCACCCAAACACATTGCACCACACTCACTGACACACTTCACCCAAACACATTGCACCACACTCACTGACACACTTCACCCAAACACATTGCACCACACTCACTGACACACTTCACCCAAACACATTGCTCCGCACTCACTGACACACTTCACCCAAACACATTGCACCACACTCACTGACACACTTCACCCAAACACATTGCACCTCACTCACTGACACACTTCACCCAAACACATTGCACCACACTCACTGACACACTTCACCCAAACACATTGCACCACACTCACTGACACACTTCACTCAAACACATTGCACCACACTCACTGACACACTTCACCCAAACACATTGCACCACACTCACTGACACACTTCACCTTAACACATTGCACCACACTCACTGACACACTTCACCCAACCACATTGCACCACACTCACTTGCACACTTCACCCAAACACATTGCACCACACTCACTGACACACTTCACCCAAACACATTGCATCACTCTCACTGACACACTTCACCCAAACACATTGCACCACACTCACTGACACACTTCACCCAAACACATTGCACCACACTCACTGACACACTTCACCCAAACACATTGCATCACTCTCACTGACACACTTCACCCAAACACATTGCACCACACTCACTGACACACTTCACCCAAACACATTGCACCACACTCACTGACACACTTCACCCAAACACATTGCTCCACACTCACTGACACACTTCACCCAAACACATTGCTCCACACTCACTGACACACTTCACCCAAACACATTGCACCACACTCACTGACACACTTCACCCAAACACATTGCTCCACACTCACTGACTCACTTCACCCAAACACATTGCACCACACTCACTGACAAACTTCACCCAAACACATTGCACCACACTCACTGACACACTTCACCAAACACATTGCACCACACTCACTGACACACTTCACCCAAACACACTGCACCGCACTCACTGACACACTTCACCCAAACACACTGCACCACACTCACTGACACACACTTCACCCAAACACATTGCTCCACACTCACTGACACACTTCACCCAAACACATTGCACCACACTCACTTACACACTTCACCCAAACACACTGCACCACACTCACTGACACACTTCACCCAAACACACTGCACCACACTCACTGACACACTTCACCCAAACACATTGCTCCACACTCACTGACACACTTCACCCAAACACATTGCACCACACTCACTGACACACTTCACCCAAACACATTGCACCACACTCACTGACACACTTCACTCAAACACATTGCACCACACTCACTGACACACTTCACCCAAACACATTGCACCACACTCACTGACACACTTCACCTTAACACATTGCACCACACTCACTGACACACTTCACCCAACCACATTGCACCACACTCACCTGCACACTTCACCCAAACACATTGCACCACACTCACTGACACACTTCACCCAAACACATTGCACCACACTCACTGACACACTTCACCCAACCACATTGCACCACACTCACTGACACACTTCACCCAAACACATTGCACCACACTCACTGACACACTTCACCCAAACACATTGCACCACACTCACTGACACACTTTACCCAAACACATTGCTCCACACTCACTGACACACTTCACCCAAACACATTGCACCACACTCACTGACACACTTCACCCAAACACATTGCACCACACTCACTGACACACTTCACTCAAACACATTGCACCACACTTACTGACACACTTCACCTTAACACATTGCACCACACTCACTGACACACTTCACCCAAACACATTGCTCCACACTCACTGACACACTTCACCCAAACACATTGCACCACACTCACTGACACACTTCACCCAAACACATTGCACCACACTCACTGACACACACATCACCCAAACACATTGCACCACACTCACTGACACACTTCACCCAAACACATTGCACCACACTCACTGACACACTTCACCCAAACACATTGCACCACACTCACTGACTCACTTCACCCAAACACATTGCTCCACACTCACTGACACACTTCACCCAAACACATTGCTCCACACTCACTGACACACTTCACCCAAACACATTGCACCACACTCACTGACACACTTCACCCAAACACATTGCACCACACTCACTGACACACACATCACCCAAACACATTGCACCACACTCACTGACACACTTCACCCAAACACATTGCACCACACTCACTGACACACATCACCCAAACACATTGCACCACACTCACTGACACACTTCACCCAAACACATTGCACCACACTCACTGACACACACATCACCCAAACACATTGCTCCACACTCACTGACACACTTTACCCAAACACATTGCACCACACTCACTGACACACTTCACCCAAACACATTGCACCACACTCACTGACACACACATCACCCAAACACATTGCACCGCACTCACTGACACACTTCACCCAAACACATTGCACCACACTCACTGACACACTTCACCCAAAGACATTGCACCACACTCGCTGACACACACATCACCCAAACACATTGCACCACACTCACTGACACACTTCACCCAAACACATTGCACCACACTCACTGACAAACTTCACCCAAACACATTGCTCCACACTCACTGACACACTTCACCCAAACACATTGCACCACACTCACTGACACACTTCCCCCAAACACATTGCACCACACTCACTGACACACTTCACCCAAACACATTGCACCACACTCACTGACACACTTCACCCAAACACACTGCACCACACTCACTGACACACTTCACCCAAACACATTGCACCACACTCACTGACACACTTCACCCAAACACACTGCACCACACTCACTGACACACTTCACCCAAACACATTGCACCACACTCACTGACACACACATCACCCAAACACATTGCACCACACTCACTGACACACTTCACCCAAACACATTGCACCACACTCACTGACACACTTCACCCAAACACATTGCACCACACTCACTGACACACTTCACCCAAACACATTGCACCACACTCACTGACACACTTCACCCAAACACATTGCACCACACTCACTGACACACTTCACCCAAACACATTGCTCCACACTCACTGACACACTTCACCCAAACACATTGCTCCGCACTCACTGACACACTTCACCCAAACACATTGCACCACACTCACTGACACACTTCACCCAAACACATTGCACCACACTCACTGACACACTTCCCTTTCTCTTGCAGGACAAATGGCGCGAGCAGGAGCAAACAGAACCTGACCCAGCTGGAGGAGACCGTGCTGGAGATTATTGGAGGGGCCGTCACTGAGGCCGTGGCGAGCGGCGAGGCTGAAAGCATAGATGATGATGGTATGCTCATACCTAATCCTCCTTCTCACATCTCACTTCCCCCTCATCCCACAATCTCTTCTCACTTACAAGCTGCTGATGGTGTAAGTATGCACATCTTGCTTTCCCCCTCCCCTCACCACAACCTTGTGCCTTTGTCCTTTCATATACCCAAGAACTGCCAGCAGCCCATCCTGTACAGGAAGAAGTAGAGGAGGAGCGTGATAGAGAGGAAGAGACACCATCACTTGATCTTACACTCCCAGGCACCAGCTCAGATACTGGCATTGCGCGAAGTTTAGAGGGTAGTATAGAGGTAGGATCTGCAACTGGTGAGTCACCGGGCACGAGTGGCCTGTAGCCAGGGCAAAGGAAAAGGTAGCTCAGGTGCCAGCTCCCTGGAGGGCGAGGTCGTACACAAGTTCTGCTGCAGAGGAATCAGATGAGGTCTTCAATGGGGCAGCCTTCAGAAGGAGGATGGGCATGCACACAGAAATGCTTGGTGCAATGGCAGACCTGCCAGAGAGTCTCTTGGCACTGAAGGAGCATGGAGGAGTCCGGCTTCAACATTGCACGGGGCTTTGCACAGAGCTTGGAGCCCATGATTTCCAGGATAGAAGTGATGAGCAATTCCATTAGAGCACTTGTAGACCCAACCATGATGCTGGGTGTGATGGGCGATGTCGCAGCTTCCATTGCAGCACAAGCGGAAGAGACCCAACATCTGAGTACTGCAGTGGAAGCTCAGACTGCTCTCATGCAGGCTCAGCTTGTTGCCATTGTGGCTGGGTTTACGAGTGTGGAAAGGGGCTTGTGGAGTCTCACAGCAGTCCAGCAATCTGTCCTCCAACAGATGGCTAGGATTGCTGAGGCGCCGCCCCGGGAGAGTGGCAAAGGCTCCGTGGAGGACGACACTGCTGTCCTCTCTCAGGATGACAGCATTCGTACTTCCACCCCTGCCACTCCGCCAGTGCCATTGCAGTTGCAGTTGCCTGTCAGCCAGCCAGCCCATGCTGCCACCCATGCCGAGGTGGTACAGTCTACAGCCGGGCCTTCTAGGCTCAGAGTTGCGCGAGGTCATCCTGCAAGGCCATCTGCCATGTCCCCCATGGAAAGTCAGCAGCCTTCCACCAGCCATGCTGCAGCCACTGGGGTAGCACTTCGTAGGAGCACAAGAATAAGCAAAGGAACACGGAAGACAAACAATAAGGCCGGAATTTTCTGGGGTCCATGTGGGCGCAATCGGAGGTGGGTCGGGTGGGAAATTTGAAAAAAGTTGGAGCGGGTTGGGAGCCTGCCATCATCCTGCCCCCATGCGCCTCTCCTTCGGTCACGTTTGCCCATGCAGCAGCGACCTGACTGGCAGGGGCGGGCGACCTATTTGAAATCATTGTAAGCTTGTTGTCAGACACTTAAGAGCCTTTTCCCCCCTACATTTCAAATTTCCCTGCGTGGCCACAGGATTCACACAACTCGGGAACCACGTCTGTCAGCCTGAGGCGGGAGTTGAGTGGCCATTGCTCCAGCTGATTACTTGACAGCATCAAATGTACTGTAAAAACTCCCAGCTCCCAGCTGATCACTTTCCTCAGGCAGAAGCTGTTGCTGTCTACATTGCCAGCACAGATTTAACTTTCTGCAGGCTGCAAGTGTTTCCAGCAAAGACTCCATTCAGTCTCACCTCATTGTTAGAACCTCTCTCACCATTGACAGAATGCTTCTGTCAACTCTACCTGACCTGCCATCTATTCCATCGGCATGAGTTCCGTCTATACTGTCTCACCTTGGTCCTCAGAATATGACCGTGATGAGCCCCAACACCAGCAGCACCAGGCACACCAGCAGCACCAACAACAACACCAACCTTCTTTGCAATCACCTGCTGCTGCACAGGACAGAGAGCACATTGCTGCCTGGGAGGCCGGGGATGGCCTCATCATGGCCAGATTTACTTAACTTTACGCTGTGCACCCATATGGCTGCCACATGCTGCGCCAGGTTGGCACCACCCCACAGCAACACCATAAGGCATCCCTACAATGACCAAGCCATTCCTTTCACACTCACCACCATTGCTGGAGGTAACGTTATGTCTCACCATTCACTACAACTCACTAAGCCACTTCCAAAGGTGCACACAAATGTGTCCAAGACGGCAAAGTGGTGGAAATAAAGATTTTAATGGTTGATAATACATTACCGGAATCTTGCCATTAACATTGACTAAAATACCCAAGTGGTTACCCTTGTGAATCTACTTGTGTTTCATCTTTCTCTTCTGCGTGCTTCTACGAGGTGCTACCCCAGTGGCTTCAGCAGAAGTAGAGGCGGACTACTCACTTCCCTGCTGCAACAGGTTAGACACTCTTGGCGGATGTCCTCTGGGTTTTGGAGCCTCTGATGGCCCCGCCAAGGTCTGCTCCTCCTGTGACTGTGCAGGGGAAGACTCAGCCATCGCTGTCTGAGGAGGCATCTGGGGCTCTGACTGAGGGGGTGGCAACGGGGGAGAAGTGTAAGCACTTTGAGCCCACACATCCCTCTCCCCTCTCACCGTCATCCCTCTCATGGGCCACCCGCACTTCCCTGCTAGCAAGGAGCTGGAGAGCACCTTCCTGCACAACAGTGGGGCCATGAGGACCCAAGTCTACACTGACATCCTTCCTGGACAGGAGGTCTATGAGCCTCTGTCATCTATGCTCCATAGATAGCCATCTATTCTCCATAGAGACCATGTGTTCCTGTGAGTGACGCATTAGCTGCTCCATGCAGGTAGCCATCCTATCCATGGAGGAGCCTACAGTCACCATCGCCTGCGACAAGATGGTGCTCATGTTGGAGATGGACTCCTCCATTCTCTGAACATTTGCAGACATCACGCTCGCAAAACCTGTCAGAGCCTCCTGCACTTCTTGCTGCACCTCCAGGATCACTCTCTTTCTGGATGGCCCCCGAGGCTCAGCGTCTGCATGCATCTGAGCAGAGCTGGGAGCGTCCTGCGCCCTCCAGCGAGGAGTCTCCACTGCTGTCCCTGTCTCCACCATCTGCTCTTGCTCACTTGTGACTTGTGACGGACCCGGTGACAACGCCACGCTATCTCGCGTTGGACCCACCGAGGTGTGCGTCTCTGCGCTGGTGCTGGGTGCGTTCATGTCTGGAGGCTGGAGGCTCCTCTGAGGAGTCATCTTGCTCTTCCTCCTGGACAGTTGGTGGGGGGGGGCTCTTGATGGACCTGTGGGAGAGTAAAGAGATGAGTTAGAAATGTCATATGAAGAATGGGTACAGATACCATTATGCACATTATGACCATTCAGTGGCTGAAGACATCAGACCCCATATGAGTGACTGCTATATGCCATGTGGCTGTATGATATGTAATTCTGTCACCAGGTTGCTGAGATGCCCCCCTCTCTCTGTCTCCCATCTCCACCTGCTCGGCTACTCCCGAGACTTCCAAAGCAGCCTCCTCTGCTGTTGTAAGGGTCATGAATGATGGAGGCCCACCTCCAGTTCTCTCCCTCTCTCTCTTATCGTGCGCTCTCTGGATTGGGGTGGCAATGCCAAGTGGCCTCCTTGTATGTTGTTGGTATGATTGCATTAGGATGAGGGTGAGTGTGAGGGGTGGTTAGTAAGGTGGGGATGAGATATTGTAGATAGAGAGGGATGGGTAGAGGTATGTTGGTGTGAATAAGGATGTGCAGGAGTAGGGTTGGGAAGGCAGAGTGATGGGGATGTGATGAGAGGCACAGCAGGATGAAGTTGAGTGTGGCTTTGCATTTACTTTTCCTGATCTAATGAAATCATTGAGACGTTTCCGGCACTGCACCCAGGTCCTCCTGAGCACATCCCTGCTGTTGACCTCCTCTGCAATTTGGAGCCAGGGTCTTTTTGTCTCCTGGGGAGGTCTCTTCCGCCCATTAGAAGGGAAGAGGACCTCCCTGCATGCTCTGACTCCCTCCACAAGGATAAGGAGAGAGTCATCGGAGAACCTGGGTGCAGCCATCTCTCCAACTATTTGGAGCAATGAAAACCTCCAGTTGCAGGTGCAGCAAGTGATTAAGAAGGCCAATGGAATGTTGGCTTTCATTGCTAGGGGGATAGAATATAAAAATAGGGAGGTATTGCTTCAGTTGTACAAGGTATTGGTGAGACCACACCTGGAATACTGCATACAGTTTTGGTGTCCATACTTAAGAAAAGACATACTTGCTCTCGAGTCAGTACAAAGAAGGTTCACTCGGTTAATCCCGGGGATGAGGGGATGGACATATGAGGAGAGGTTGGATAGATTGGGACTCTACTCATTGGAGTTCAGAAGAATGAGAGGCGATCTTATTGAAACATATAAGATTGTGAAGGGGTTGGATCGGGTGGATGCGGGGAGGATGTTCCCGATGATGGGTGAAACTAGAACTAGGGGGCATAGTCTTAGAATAAGGGGCTGCTCTTTCAAAACTGAGATGAGAAGGAACTACTTCACTCAGAGGGTGGTAGGTCCATGGAATATGCTGCCCCAAAAAGCTGTAGAAGCTACATCATTACATAAATTTAAAACAGAAATAGACAGTTTCCGAGAAGTAAAGGGAATTAAGGGTTACGGGGAGTGGGCAGGAATTTGGACATGAGTCTAGGTTCGGATCGGTCATGGCCCTGTGGGTAGCGTAGCGGGCCCAGGGGCCGTGTAGCCTGATCCTGCTCCTATTTCGTGTGTCTAATTCTGTTAGGTTCAGTAGATGGTTCTGTGATAGTAGATTGGCGGTTAGGATCAGATCAGCCATGATCTTATTGAATGGCGGAGCAGGCTCGAGGGGCCGATTGGCCTACTCCTGCTCCTATTTCTTATGTTCTTATGTTCCAGCAAGCTAGTGTCGATATAAACTCTGCAAGAGCCAGTGCAAGAAAAACATCAACTTACCTGCAAGTTGGATGTATCCCTTTGAATAGCACTGGTGGGGAGTCCCTCGTGTGCGTGTTTAGGAGAGAGCATTGTTTGGACCGGCAACTTTCAAAATGGCAGGTTGTGTATCAAATCAGCTTTACACGCTGGCTGACGTCACGATCTGCCTATTCAGCATACTGCCGGTGCACGCATATTGCGCCCGCACTATCGCCCTCACCAAGATGGCAGCCAATGCGGGCTGCGCCGGAAGCGAGGCGGGCACCTTTTTCTATCAAAACTGACCTTAACTACTGGCGCTAAGGTGCTGAATTTCACGACCTTACTCCACGCTCAACATGTCTAACCAATACAGAGAAACAATTCAACACTCAACATGTCCAATCAATGCAGAGCAACTCAGCATTCAACATGTCCAATCAATGCAGAGCAACTCAGCATTCAACATGTCCAATCAATGCAGAGCATAGAAACATAGAAACATAGAAGATAGGAGCAGGAGTAGGCCATTCGGCCCCTCGAGCCTGCTCCGCCATTCGATGAGATCATGGCTGATCGCTAAACTCAGTACCCTGTACCTGCCTTCTCCCCATATCCCTTGATACCTTTAGCTTTAAGAAATATATCTAACTCAACCTTGAATATATTTAATGACTTGGCCTCAACTACCTTCTGTGGTAGAGAATTCCACAGGTTCACCACTCTCTGGGTGAAGAAATTCTTCCTCATTTCTGTCCTAAATGGTTTACCCGTTATCCGTAGATTATGACCCCTGGTTCTGGACTTTCCGACCATCGGGAACATTCTTCCTGCATCTAGTTTGTCCAGACCTGTCAGAATTTTATATGTTTCGATGAGATCCCCTCTCATTCTTCTATACTCCAGTGAGTATAAGTCCAATCGACCCAATCTCTCCTCATATGTCATTCCTGCCATCCCAGGTATCAGCTTTGTGAATCTTCGCTGAACTCCTTCCATGGCAAGAACATCCTTCCTCAGATAAGGCGACCAAAACTGCACACAGTACTCAAGGTGTGGTCTCACCAAGGCCCTGTACAACTGCAGCAGGACATCCCTGCTCCTATACTCAAACCCTTTCGCTATGAAGGCCAACATACCATTTGCCTTCTTCACCGCCTGCTGCACCTGCATGCTTACTTTCAGCGACTGGTGCACAAGGACACCCAGGTCTCGTTGCACTTCCCTTTCTCCCAATCTATTGCCATTCAGATAATAGTCTGCCTTTCTGTTTTTGACACCAAAGTGGATAACCTCGCACTTATCCACGTTATATTGCATCTGCCACGCTTCTGCCCACTCACCCAACCTGTCCAGATCATCCTGGAGTTTCTCGGTATCCTCCTCGCAGCACACACTCCCACCCAGCTTTGTGTCATCTGCAAACTTGGAGATATTACATTTAATTCCCTTATCTAGATCATTAATGTATATTGTGAATAGCTGGGGTCCAAGGACCGATCCCTGCGGTACCCCACTAGTCACTGCTTGCCACTCGGAAAAAGACCCATTAATTCTACTCTCTGCTTTCTGTCCGCCAACCAGTTCTCTATCCAAGTCAATACCTTGCCCCCAATCCCATGTGCCTTAACTTTACCCGCTAATCTCTTATGCGGGACCTTATCGAAAGCCTTTTGAAAGTCCAAATACACCACATCTACTGGTTCTCCCTTATCTATTTTCCCAGTTACATCCTCAAAAAATTCCAGTAGATTAGTCAAGCACGATTTACCTTTTGTAAATCCATGTTGACTTTGTCCGATCCTGTCACTGTTTTTCAAATGCTCAGCTATTACATCCTTTATAATGGACTCTAGCATTTTCCCCACTACCGATGTCAGGCTTACCGGTCTGTAATTCCCCGCTTTCTCTCTACCACCCTTTTTGAATAGTGGGGTAACATTAGCTACTCTCCAATCCATGGGTACAGTTCCAGATTCCATCGAATGTTGAAAGATGATCAGCAATGCATCTACTATTTCTAGGGCCACTTCCTTAAGTACCCTAGGATGTAGATTATCAGGCCCTGGGGATTTATCGGCCTTCAATCCCGTCAATTTCCCTAACACCATTTCCCTGCAAATACTGATTTCTTTCAGTTCCTCCCTTTCATCAGACTGTATGTTCTCCAACATCTCTGGGAGCTTATTTGTGTCCTCTTTTGTGAAGACAGAACCAAAATATGCATTTAATTGGGCTGCCATTTCTTTGTTCCCCATTATAACTTCCCCCGCTTCTGACTGCAAGGGACCTACACTTGATTTCACTAATCTTTTTCTCTTCACATATCTATAAAAGCTCTTACAGTCAGTTTTTATGTTCCCAGCAAGCTTACTTTCATATTCTATTTTCCCCTTCTTAATTAATCCCTTTGTCCTCCTTTGTTGAATCCTAAACTGCTCCCAATCCTCAGGGCTACCGCTTTTTCTGGCCAATTTATATGCCCTCTCCTTGGATCTTATGCTATCCCTAATTTCCCTTGTTAGCCACGGTTGAGTCACCCTTTTTGTTTTATTCTTATGCCACACTGGGATGTACAAATTCTGTAGTTCATCCATGCAGTCTTTGAATGTTTGCCATTGCCTATCCACAGTCAACCCCTTGAGTGACATTCCCCAATCAATCCTACCCAATTCGCGCCTCATACCATCGTAGTTTCCTTTATTTAAATTCAGGACCCTAGTCGCTGATTCAACTACTTCACTCTCCATCCTAATGAAGAATTCTATCATATTATGATCACTCTGACCCAAGGGGCCTCGTACAACAAGATTGCTAATTAATCCTTTCTTGTTACATAATACCCAGTCTAAGATGGCCTGATCTCTGGTTGGTTCCTCGACATATTGTTCCAGAAGACCATCTCGTAAACATTCTAGGAATTCCTCCTCCACAGTATTTTTACTAATTTGGTTAGCCCAATCTATATGTAAATTAAAGTCACCCATGATGACTGCTGTGCCCTTACTGCATGCTTCTCTAATTTCCCTTTTAATGCCGTCCCCAACCTCCGTATTACTGTTTGGAGGTCTATATAGCACTCCCACAAACGTTTTCTGCCCCTTGTTATTTCTCAGTTCTACCCATACAGATTCCGCATCATCAGAGCTAATATCCTTCCTTTCAATTGTGTTAATCCCCTCTTTAACCAGCAATGCTACCCCACCTCCCTTTCTTTTTTGTCTATCTTTCCTAAATATTGAATAACCCTGGATGTTGAGTTCCCAGCCTTGGCCACCCTGGAGCCATGTTTCTGTAATCCCAATCAAATCGTATTCATTTACCTCTATTTGCGCAGCTAATTCATCCACCTTGTTCCGAATGCTCCTTGCATTAAGACACAAAGCCTTCAGGCTTGTTTTTTTAATGCTTTCAGACCTATATGAATTATTATTTACTATGACCATGTTTGATTTAAACCGTTGAGTTCTTTGCCTTCTACTTTTGTTTTTCTCCTTCCTGTCTTTAGCTTTTATCCTTATTTCCCTTTCCTCTGTCTCCCTGCTCAGGTTCCCAACCCCCTGCCACTTTAGTTTAAACCCTCCCCAACAGCACTAGCAAACACTCCGCCTAGGACATCGGTCCCGGCCCTGCCCAGGTGCAGACCGTCCCGTTTGTACTGGTCCCACCTCCCCCAGAACCGGTTCCAATGTCCAAGGAATTTGAATCCCTCCCCCTTGCACCATTCCTCTAGCCACGTATTCATTTGAAATATCCTCCTATTTCTACTCTGACTAGCACGTGGCACTGGTAGCAATCCTGAGATTACTACCTTTGAGGTCCTCTTTTTTAATTTACCTCCTAACTCCCTATATTCTGCTTTTAGGACCTCATCCCGTTTTTTACCTATATCGTTGATGCCTATGTGCACCACGACAACTGGCTGTTCGCCATCCCCCTCCAAAGTGTTCTGTAGCCGCTCCGAGACGTCCTTGACCCTTGCACCAGGGAGGCAACACACCATCCTGGAGTCTCGATTGCAGCCGCAGAAATGCCTATCTATTCCCCTTACAATTGAATCCCCTATCACTATAGCTCTTCCACACTTTTTCCTCCCAGCCTGTGCAGCAGAGCCACCCATGGTGCCAGGAAGTTGGCTGCTGCCGCCTTCCCCTGATAAGTCATCCCCCCCAACAGCATCCAAAGTGGTATATCTGTTTGAGAGGGGGATGGCCACAGGGGACCCCTGCACTACCTGCCTGTACCTCTTACTCTGCCTGGTGGTCACCCATTCACTTCCTGCCTGTACACCCTTTACCTGCGGTGTGACCAACTCGCTAAACGTGTTATTCACGACGTTCTCAGCATCGCGAATGCTCTAATATGCATCCATCCGCAGCTCCAGCGCCGCAATGCGGTCCGTCAGTAGCTGCAGCTGGCTACATTTCCCACACACATGGTCGTCAGGGACACAGGAAGTGTCCCTGATTTCCCACATATTGCAGGAGGAGCACACCACGGCGCCGAGCTCTCCTGACATGACTTACCCTTTAATTAATTAATTAAAATTAAACTAATTGAATCCCACCAATTTCACTTCAATTAAATGATATACTCAAGCAGCAACTCAACATGTCCAATAAATGCAGAGCAACAACTCGACACTCAACATGTCCAATCAGCCAAGCCAATCAGATGATACAAGTCAGAGCAAGTCCTGTTCAAAGTGTACAGGGCTCTGATTGGAATAGACCTTGAGTACAGTGTCCATTTCTGGTCACGAGGCATAAGATAGATATTCAACTACTCGAGGCAGAGCAGAGAAGACATGGGTCCCGTGGTCAGCACTGGGCACCAAGTGGTCCCATGGGTGATGTAGGGGCATGGCAGCCTTTTTTAATGGGGCACTTCATTTCCTTTTTTTCAGTTGGGGGCGGAGGTGGAGAATTACACTAAAATGGTCAAATTCGTTAGTGGCTAAATGGTTTGCTATGCTTTGTGTGGGCACCTGAATCGCAGGACCCCAGTTGGCTGAGTAGAGATGGTCCTGTTTATTGCAAACATATATTCCGACTCCTGCAGGTGAGACGGGTAATGGAGCAGCAGCTTCCCTTCATCCATAGATTCACCAGCCCCTCTCCTCCGTGCTATAATGGCGTGTGGGCACTCAGTGTTACGAGGTTTATGGGACTGCAGGTGCTGACACACACAGTATACGCAGCAGTGATGCATTCTTTCTGTCTGATCTTTTGAGCACTTGCAGCCTGAGGTGAGTCACGTTAAGGATATAAATCTCCAGGTGTGCTGAGAGTGGAGTTTTACATAGGTTTACATAGAATATACAGCACAGAAACAGGCCATTCGGCCCAAACAGTCCATGCCAGCGTTTATGCTCCATTCGAGCCTCCTCCTGTCTTTCCTCATCTATCTAACCCTCTATTCCCTTCTCCCTCATATGCTTATCTAACCGCACCTTAAGTGCATCTATACTATTCGCTTCAACCACTCCCTGTAGTAGCGAGTTCCACATTCTCACCACCCTCTGGGTAAAGAAGTTTCTTCTGAATTCCCGATTTGATTTCTTGGTGACTATCTTATATTGATGGCCTCTAGTTTTGCTCTTCCCCACAAGTGGAGAAACTCTCTCTGTATCTACTCAAAACCTTTCATGATTTTAAAGACCTCTATTAGGTCACCCCTCAGCCTTCTCTTTTCAAGAGAAAAGAGACCCAGCCTATTCATCCTTTCCTGATAGGTATACCCTCGCATTTCTGGTATCATCCTTGTAAATCTTCTCTGCACCCTCTCCAGTGCCTCTATATCCTTTTTATAATATGGCGACCAGAATTGTACGCGGCACTCCAAGTGTGGTCTAACCAAGGTTCAATACAAGTTTAGCATAACTTCACTACTTTTCAATCCTATCCCTCTAGAAATAAACCCTAGTGCTTGGTTTGCTTTTTTTATTGCCTTGTTAACCTGTGTCGATACTTTTAGTGATTTGTGTATTTGTACTCCAAGATCCCTTTGCTCTTCTACCCCACTTAGATTTGTATTTTCCAAGTAATATGTGACCTCCCTATTTTTCTTACCAAAATGTAATACCTCACATTTATCTGTGTTGAATTTCGTTTACCAGTTATATGCCCATTTTGCAAGTTTATTAATGTCTTCTTGTAATTTGTTGCAGTCCTCCTCAGTATTGACTATCCCCCCCCCCCCCACCCCCCAATTTGGTGTTATCTGCAAATTTAGAAATTGTGTTTTTGATTCCAAAGTCTAAATCATTAATATAAATTGTGAACAACAGTGGTGCCAGCACTGATCCTTGTGGAACACCACCTCCCACCTTCTGCCACTGTGAATAGCTACCTTTTACCCCTACTCTCTGCTTTCTATCCTGAAGCCAGCCAACAATCCATTCTGCTACTTGTCCCCTGACTCCGCATTCTCTGACCTTATTCATTCGTCTATTATGTGGTACCTTATCAAAGGCCTTTTGAAAATCTAGATAAATTACATCTACTGCATTACTCTTGTCTACTATCTCCGTTACCTCTTCAAAAAATTCAATTAGATTGGTTAAGCAAGACTTTCCCTTTTGAAATCCATGCTGACTATTCATTATTATATTTTTGGTTTCTAGATGTTCTTCCTTTTTCTCCTTTAGTAGGGATTCCATTATTTTTCCTACCACTGATGTTAAGCTGACTGGTCTATAATTCTCTGGACATGTTCTATCTCCCTTCTTAAATATCGGTATTACATTAGCTATCCACCAGTCCTCTGGCACTCTACCTTTTTCTAACGAATTACTAAATATGTGTAGTAATGCCTCTGCTATCTCTTCGCTAAATTCTTTTAAAATACACAGATGAAATCTGTCCGGACCAGGGGTTTTATCCTCTTTGAGTTTCTTTAGTTTAGTTAATATATCTCCTTGTTTTATTTTAAATGCAGTTATCTTATTACTAATCTCATCATCCGATGCCATCTCTACCTGTTCTATCTCCCTGGTAAATACTGAAGCAAAGTAATTATTTAATATCTCTGCCATCTCTCTATCATTGCCTGTGGTATTATCCCGTCCATCCCTTAGTGGCCCTATTCCCATCCCGACTTTCCTTTTTTATCTACGTGCCTGTAAAATATTTTACTATTTTGTTTTATGTTCCTTGATAATTTAATTTCATAGTTCCTCTTTGCGTTCCTAATCTTTTTTTGACTTCTCTCCTAATCTCTTCATATTCTCTCTTGTCATGCTTTCCCCTGCTGTCCATGTACTTAGTGTATGCCTCTTTCTTTACCCTCAAATTTTCCCTTATGGCTTTATTCATCCACGGTGTCTCATTAGTGTTTAGCTTGTTTTTGTTTTTTAGCGGAATATATTTTCCCAGGACTCTGTTGAACACCATTTTAAATGTTTCCCATTGCTGTTCCACATCATTGTTTGCCAATATTGTTGCCCATTTTATTTTCCCAAGTTTTTTTCTCAGCCCCTAAAAATCAGCTTTTCTCCAATCTATTAACCTGGTCTTTGTCATAGTTACTTCTTTCTCAATTATTATCTTAAAGCATATTATATTATGGTCACTATCGCCTAACTGTTCCCCATGAGTTCACTGCACGACAGACACATTAGTGAGAAATGGGCTCCGCACATCACTGCACTATCACATATATCCCTATTCTCAGCTCCAGTTCATTCTTCTCACTGTTTGAGACAATTTCAGTTCAACGCTGAGACACTCTGATTTCGTCTGGGAATTTGGCTCTTAGGACAAAATGAAAGAACTCAATCATTCAGAAAGTTAAAACGAGTGGATTTAGAGAGGGAGCAGTCGGTCAGACACATTACAAACAGATGGGATAATAGTTTCTCTCCATCTGCTTTACTCTGTATCTAACCCGGGCTGTACCTGTCCTGGGAGTGTTTGATGGTGATGCGGAGATGCCGGTGTTGGACTGGGGTGGACAAAATTGAGAGGTCGCACAACACCAGGTTATAGTCCAACAGTTTTATTTGAAATCACAAGCTTTCGGAGCTATCGATTGCTCCTTCCTCAGGTGAAGTAAATTAGATACAGAATCGCCAAAGCATATATAGATAGAAAACAAAGCATGTGTACCTTACAATTGCAGACCACTAAATTAAATCATCCTGACTATCTGCCGAGGTGTGATAAAGTTAATTAAGTCAGCCAGGAAGGTACCACATCAAAGACATAGCAAGATACAACTGAGACAATGAGGTGTAGTCGCAGGGGTTCTAACGTGTCAAAAGCTGCCGTCTGTATGTAAAACGAAAAGCTTTAAAATTTTTACTTTTTTACTGGGAATCACATCTGTGAACAAGCTAACGACGACTCGAGTCCGGATCACGTCATGTATCGTGACATAAACCCAAGATCCCGATTGAGACCGTCTTCATGAGTGCAGAACTTGGCTATCAGTTTCTGCTCGATGATTTTGCGTTGTCGTGTGTTTCTAAGGTTGCCTTGGAGAACGCTTACCCGCAGATCCGAGGCTGAATGTCCTTGACTGCTGAAGTGACTGACTGACTCCCAGTCGGGGAACACTGTAGAGGGAGCTTTACTCTGTATCTAACCCGTGCTGCACCTGCCCTGGGAATGTTTGATGGGACAGTGTAGAGTGAGCTTTACTCTGTATCTAACCCGTGCTGTACCTGCACTGGGAGTGTTTGATGGGACACTGCAGAGGGAGCTTTACTCTGTATCTAACCCATGCTGTACCTGCCCTGGGAGTGTTTGATGGGACAGTGTAGAGGGAGCTTTACTCTCTATCTAACTCATGCTGTACCTGCACTGGGAGTGTTTGATGGGACAGTGTAGAGGGAGCTTTACTCTGTATCTAACCCGTGCTGTACCTGCCCTGGGACTGTTTGATGGGACGGTGTAGAGGGAGCTTTACTCTGTATCTAACCTGTGCTGTACCTGCCCTGGGAGTGTTTGATGGGACAGTGTAGAGGGAGCTTTACTCTGTATCTAACCCGTGCTGTACCTGCCCGGGGAGTGTTTGATGGGACAGTGCAGAGGGAGCTTTACTCTGTATCTATCCCGTGCTGTACCTGCCCTGAGAGTGTTTGATGGGACAGTGTAGAGAGAGCTTTACTCTGTATCTATCCCGTGCTGTACCTGCCCTGGGAGTGTTTGATGGGACAGTGTAGAGAGAGCTTTACTCTGTATCTAACCCGTGCTGTACCTGCCCTGGGAGTGTTTGAAGGGACAGTGCAGAGGGAGCTTTACTCTGTATCTATCCCGTGCTATACCTGCCTTGGGAGTGTTTGATGGGACAGTGTAGAGGGAGCTTTACTCTGTATCTAACCCGTGCTGTACCTGTCCTGGGAGTGTTTGATGGGACAGTATAGAGGGAGCTTTACTCTGTATCTAACCCGTGCTGTACCTGTCCTGGGAGTGTTTGATGGGACAGTGTAGAGGGAGCTTTACTCTGTATCTAACCCATGCTGTACCTGTCCTGGGAGTGTTTGATGGGACAGTGTAGAGGGAGCTTTACTCTGTATCTAACTCGTGCTGTACCTGTCCTGGGAGTGTTTGATGGGACAGTGTAGAGGGAGCTTTACTCTGTATCTAACCCGTACTGTACCTGCCCTCTGGTACATTAACTCTCCCATTGAAGCCAATCCCTCTGGTACATTAACTCCCCCATTGAAGCCCCTCCCTCTTGTACAGAAACTCTCCCATTGAAGACCATCCCTCTGGTACACTAACTCTCCCATTGAAGCCGCTCCCTCTGGTACAGTAACTCTCCCATTGAAGACCATCCCTCTGGTACACTAACTCTCCCATTGAAGACCCTTAGTGTTAGGGGGAATTAAATGAGTGGGGTTACGGGGGTAGGGTGGGATATGTGTACTGTGGGGATTAAAGCAGGGACAGGGTACTGGATTTGGATGATCAGCCATGATCGTATTGAATGGCGGAGCAGGTTCGACGGGCCGAATGGCCTACTCCTGCTCCTAGATTCTATGTTTCTATGTTTATGTTTCTATCCCTCTGGTACACTAACTCTCCCATTGAAGCTCATCGCTCTGGTATATTAACTCTCCCATTGAAGACCATCCCTCTGGTATATTAACTCACCCATTGAAGCCCATTCCTCTGGTACATTAACTCACCCATTGAAGACCATTCCTCTGGTACATTAACTCTCCCATTGAAGACCATTCCTCTGGTACAGAAACTCTCCCATTGAAGACCATCCCTCTGGTACATTAACTCACCCATTGAAGCCCATTCCACTGGTACATTAACTCACCCATTGAAGACCATTCCTCTGGTACATTAACTCTCCCATTGAAGACCATTCCTCTGGTACAGAAACTCTCCCATTGAAGCCCATCCCTCTGGTACAATGGCCCAGAAATTGGAGTTCGATGGTTGCCGCCGGGGTAAGGATCCCCCGCGATATTGCACTCCGCGCCTACCTTTATGGTTTTGGCTCACACGAACTTCAGTTCCTGGGCCTCTCCCTGGTGTCGGCGCGCAGTGTGTGCGTGTCCCAGAGGCGCAGTTAGTTCGATGCGACCTCTTGGATCACGTGGGCCAGTTAGAGCCAATGGCAGCACACCATCTTTCATTCATAGTTTTGACAGCCAGTGCTGTCAAAACTATGAATACAACAAGCCCCCAAAAGAACAGCTAAACCTCAATTAAATTTTAAAAAAAGCCATCACATTAATAAAATAACTATAGTTAAATAAATTAACCACTTTCAACAAAAATTAAAATTTTTGAAAAATTTAAATTCTTTTTAAAAGTTATAAAAATAAACTTACCTTTCTTTAAAGTCTCTAAAAAAGATAAACCTGTTGAAAATTTTTAAAAATACTTAATTAACTACTTACCTTGTTAAAAGGGGGTCTTACGCCTGCTTTCTTTATGTGTAAAATCTTAAACACTTACCTGCGCGTTCAAACCTGAAAAAAAAACTAAGTGCGCTGCGTGCGCACAGCCTGTAGTGCGCACGCGGTTCACTTAGGAACCGCCCCCTTCGCAATATCCGAAGTGCCGGTTTCCCGCGCATGCGCAGTGCATGCAGGAAACCGGCACTTCGGGACCTAATACGCGAGAGTACACAGTGCGTACTCTCCTGCAATAGGTCTAATTTTCGGGCCATTAACTCTCCCATTGAAGCCCATCCCTCTGGTACATTAATTCTCCCATTGAAGCTCATCGCTCTGGTACATTAACTCTCCCATTGAAGACCCTCCCTCTGGTACACTAACTCACCCATTGAAGCCCCTCCCTCTGGTACAGAAACTCTCCCATTGAAGCCCCTCCCTCTGGTACACTAACTCACCCATTGAAGCCCCTCCCTCTGGTACAGAAACTCTCCCATTGAAGCCCCTCCCTCTGGTACAGAAACTCTCCCATTGAAGCCCATCCCTCTGGTACACTAACTCACCCATTGAAGCCCATTCCTCTGGTACAGAAACTCACCCATTGAAGCCCATCCCTCTGGTACACTAACTCACCCATTGAAGCCCATTCCTCTGGTACAGAAACTCACCCATTGAAGCCCATCCCTCTGGTACACTAACTCACCCATTGAAGCCCATTCCTCTGGTACAGAAACTCACCCATTGAAGCCCATCCCTCTGGTACACTAACTCTCCCATTGAAGCCCCTCCCTCTGGTACAGAAACTCTCCCATTGAAGCCCATCCCTCTGGTACACTAACTCACCCATTGAAGCCTATCCCTCTGGTACACTAACTCTCCCATTGAAGCCCCTCCCTCTGGTACAGAAACTCTCCCATTGAAGCCCATCCCTCTGGTACACTAACTCACCCATTGAAGCCTATCCCTCTGGTACATTAACTCTCCCATTGAAGCCCCTCCCTCTGGTACAGAAACTCTCCCATTGAAGCCCATCCCTCTGGTACAGAAACTCACCCATTGAAGCCTATCCCTCTGGTAGATTAACTCACCCATTGAATCCCATTCCTCTGGTACAGAAACTCTCCCATTGAAGCCTATCCCTCTGGTAGATTAACTCACCCATTGAATCCCATTCCTCTGGTACAGAAACTCTCCCATTGAAGCCCATCCCTCTGGTACAGAAACTCTCCCATTGAAGCCTATCCCTCTGGTAGATTAACTCACCCATTGAATCCCATTCCTCTGGTACACTAACTCACCCATTGAATCCCATTCCTCTGGTACAGAAACTCTCCCATTGAAGCCTATCCCTCTGGTAGATTAACTCACCCATTGAATCCCATTCCTCTGGTACACTAACTCACCCATTGAAGCCCATTCCTCTGGTACAGAAACTCTCCCATTGAAGCCCCTCCCTCTGGTACAGAAACTCTCCCATTGAATCCCATTCCTCTGGTACAGAAACTCTCCCATTGAAGACCATTCCTCTGGTACAGAAACTCTCCCATTGAAGACCACTCCTCTGGTACATTAACTCACCCATTGAAGCCCCTCCCTCTGGTACATTAACTCAGCCAAGGAATTTGTTGTCTCTTTAAGATTGAGACCAACTACACAAATATTTCTGTTGCTTCCCCACCTTTCAACCCTCTCCATCCCAGACCTTCACCCAGTTTCCCAACCACTCCAGCCCTGACCCCTTTCAAGTTTCTCCCCACCCCTAATTATCCCTGACCCCATTCCTGCTCACCCAATGACAATGCCTCATAATCTCTCGCTGCCACCCTCTATCTCGGTGATCACTCCTGGTAAACCCGTGTTGCCACCCTCTGTCTCTACTTCTCTCCAGTATTCTCACCTGTTAATTGAGGAATTAGTTTTGGATTCAAGAGAGGTTCAGTCACGGACCCCAGCAGACTCCCAGCAGCTGCTGCGCCCAGGTCTGACGTAGCACTTCTCTCCAGTACTCCGGAGCATGCCTGGTGCCCATGTGAACCATACCCAGGACCTGTTGGGAGAGGAGGTATGAATATACCGGTTTCAGTAGTTATTGGTGGCTGGGAAAAGGTGAGTGATACCTGTACCCAAGTGCCAAGGAGATTGCGATGGCACAGATCCACACTTGCTGTAGTCTGTGCCAGCGGAGAGGAGAGCCTTCACTGGGCAAGTGTCCAGGCTGCTTGGGGCCCAGTCCTGAAGTACAGGTCCACCATGGGAGGCACAAGTGTCACTGCAAATGAAAATCCCTCAATTTTTCTTAAAATTAGTTTAGTAATGAGCGCAAGCTGGTTCTTTGTTCCAAGACAAAACTGTTGGCCTGACCTTTGCTCTGCGGCCTTTGACCTTTCAGGAGGCTCGCTGACAAATGGGTTCCTGGCAGACGAGGAGCTATTTATCCGCTGGCTGCAGATCGTGACCTTCCTACCTGTGATGTCGTTCAGCACTCCACCATGGGTCTTTGGGGAGAGCTGGGTACGTGGGGTGGCCTACTGAGGGCTCTCGGGTGAACATTTGCAGATTGCACAGTGAATTCCAGCCTGTAACTCCCTCCCGGGTATCTGTTATTCTATATATAAACCCCTCGATTAGATTCCAGCCTGTAACTCATCCCGGGTATCTGTTATTCTATATATAAACCCCCCGAACCCCTCGATTAGATTCCAGCCTGTAACTCACTCCCGGGTATCTGTTATTCTATATATAAACCACCCGAACCCCTCGATTAGACTCCAGCCTGTAACTCACTCCCGGGTATCTGTTATTCTATATATAAACCACCCGAACCCCTCGATTAAACTCCAGCCTGTAACTCACTCCGGGTATCTGCTATTCCATATATAAACCCCCTGAACCCCTCGATTAGACTCCAGCCTGTAACTCATCCCGGGTATCTGTTATTCTATATATAAACCCCCCGAACCCCTCGATTAGATTCCAGCCTGTAACTCACTCCCGGGTGTCTGTTATACTATATATAAACCCCCCGAACCCCTCGATTAGACTCCAGCCTGTAACTCACTCCCGGGTATCTGTTATTCTATATATAAACCACCCGAACCCCTCGATTAGACTCCAGCCTGTAACTCACTCCCGGGTATCTGCTATTCTATATATAAACCCCCTGAACCCCTCGATTAGACTCCAGCCTGTAACTCACTCCCGGGTATCTGTTATTCTATATATAAACCCCCCGAACCCCTCGATTAGATTCCAGCCTGTAACTCACTCCCAGGTATCCCCGAACCCCTCGATTAGATTCCAGCCTGTAACTCACTCCCGGGTATCTGTTATTCTATATATAAACCCCTCGATTAGATTCCAGCCTGTAACTCACTCCCGGGTATCTGTTATTCTATATAGAAACCCCCTGAACCCCTCGATTAGACTCCAGCCTGTAACTCACTCCCGGGTATCTGTTATTCTAT
This sequence comes from Squalus acanthias, assembly GCA_030390025.1. Classification (NCBI taxonomy): domain Eukaryota; kingdom Metazoa; phylum Chordata; class Chondrichthyes; order Squaliformes; family Squalidae; genus Squalus; species Squalus acanthias. The sequence continues at coordinate 63,411 of JASTWF010001536.1, forward strand.
ATATAAACCCCCCAACCCCTCGATTAGACTCCAGCCTATAACTCACTCCCGGGTATCTGTTATTCTATATATAAACCCCCCCGAACCCCTCGATTAGACTCCAGCCTGTAACTCACTCCCGGGTATCTGATATTCTATATATAAACCCCCCCGAACCCCTCGATTAGACTCCAGCCTGTAACTCACTCCCGGGTATCTGTTATTCTATATATAAACCACCCGAAGCCCTCGATTAGACTCCAGCATGTAACTCACTCCCGGGTATCTGTTATTCTATATATAAACCCCCCCGAACCCCTCGATTAGACTCCAGCCTGTAACTCACTCCCGGGTATCTGTTATTCTATATATAAACCCCCCCGAACCCCTCGATTAGACTCCAGCCTGTAACTCACTCCCGGGTATCTGTTATTCTATATATAAGCCCCCCCCGAACCCCTCGATTAGACTCCAGCCTGTAACTCACTCCCGGGTATCTGTTATTCTATATATAAACCACCCGAACCCCTCGATTAGACTCCAGCCTGTAACTCAATCCCGGGTATCTGTTATTCTATATATAAACCCCCCCCAACCCCTCGATTAGACTCCAGCCTGTAACTCACTCCCGGGTATCTGTTATTCTATATATAAACCCCCCCGAACCCCTCGATTAGACTCCAGCATGTAACTCACTCCCGGGTATCTGTTATTCTATATATAAACCCCCCCGAACCCCTCGATTAGATTCCAGCCTGTAACTCACTCCCGGGTATCTGTTATACTATATATAAACCACCTGAACCCCTCGATTAGATTCCAGCCTGTAACTCACTCCCGGGTATCCCCGAACCCCTCGATTAGATTCCAGCCTGTAACTCACTCCCGGGTATCTGTTATTCTATATATAAACCACCCGAACCCCTCGATTAGACTCCAGCCTGTAACTCACTCCCGGGTATCTGTTATTCTATATATAAACCACCCGAACCCCTCGATTAAACTCCAGCCTGTAACTCACTCCGGGTATCTGCTATTCTATATATAAACCCCCTGAACCCCTCGATTAGACTCCAGCCTGTAACTCATCCCGGGTATCTGTTATTCTATATATAAACCCCCCGAACCCCTCGATTAGATTCCAGCCTGTAACTCACTCCCGGGTGTCTGTTATACTATATATAAACCCCCCGAACCCCTCGATTAGACTCCAGCCTGTAACTCACTCCCGGGTATCTGTTATTCTATATATAAACCACCCGAACCCCTCGATTAGACTCCAGCCTGTAACTCACTCCCGGGTATCTGCTATTCTATATATAAACCCCCTGAACCCCTCGATTAGACTCCAGCCTGTAACTCACTCCCGGGTATCTGTTATTCTATATATAAACCCCCCGAACCCCTCGATTAGATTCCAGCCTGTAACTCACTCCCGGGTATCCCCGAACCCCTCGATTAGATTCCAGCCTGTAACTCACTCCCGGGTATCTGTTATTCTATATATAAACCCCTCGATTAGATTCCAGCCTGTAACTCACTCCCGGGTATCTGTTATTCTATATAGAAACCCCCTGAACCCCTCGATTAGACTCCAGCCTGTAACTCACTCCCGGGTATCTGTTATTCTATATATAAACCCCCCAACCCCTCGATTAGACTCCAGCCTATAACTCACTCCCGGGTATCTGTTATTCTATATATAAACCCCCCCGAACCCCTCGATTAGACTCCAGCCTGTAACTCACTCCCGGGTATCTGTTATTCTATATATAAACCACCCGAACCCCTCGATTAGACTCCAGCCTGTAACTCACTCCCGGGTATCTGTTATTCTATATATAAACCCCCCCGAACCCCTCGATTAGACTCCAGCCTGTAACTCACTCCCGGGTATCTGTTATTCTGTATATAAACCCCCCGAACCCCTCGATTAGACTCCAGCCTGTAACTCACTCCCGGGTATCTGTTATTCTATATATAAACCCCCCGAACCCCTCGATTAGACTCCAGCCTGTAACTCACTCCCGGGTATCTGTTATTCTATATATAAACCCCCCGAACCCCTCGATTAGATTCCAGCCTGTAACTCACTCCCGGGTATCCGTTATTCTATATATAAACTAGCCGAACCGATTGATTAGATTCCAGCCTGTAACTCACTCCTGGGTATCCGTTATTCTATATATAAACCACCTGAACCCCTCGATTAGATTCCAGTCTGTAACTCACTCCCGGGTATCCATTATTCTATATATAAACCACCCGAACCCCTCGATTAGATTCCAGCCTGTAACTCACTCCCGAGTATCTGTTATTCTATATCTAAACGCCCCGAACCACTTGATTAGATTCCAGCCTGTAACTCACTACGGGGTATCTGTTATTCTATATATAGACACCCCCGAACCCCTCGATTAGATTCCAGCCTGTAACTCACTCCCGGGTATCTGTTATTCTATTTATAAACGCCCCGAACCCCTCGATTAGACTCCAGCCTGTAACTCACTCCCGGGTATCTGTTATTCTATATATAAACCCCCCGAACCCCTCGATTAGATTCCAGCCTGTAACTCACTCCCGAGTATCTGTTATTCTATATATAAACCACCCGAACCCCTCGATTAGACTCCAGCCTGTAACTCACTCCCGGGTATCTGTTATTCTATATATAAACCCCCCCGAACCCCTCGATTAGACTCCAGCCTGTAACTCACTCCCGGGTATCTGTTATTCTATATATAAACCACCCGAACCCCTCGATTAGACTCCAGCCTGTAACTCACTCCCGGGTATCTGTTATTCTATATATAAACCCCCCCGAACCCCTCGATTAGACTCCAGCCTGTAACTCACTCCCGGGTATCTGTTATTCTGTATGTAACCTATTCCTGAGAGATGGAAGGCACTGTTGCTCTTTATATATTGGAGTGCTGTGTGCTGGTGATGTGTAACCGATGGCGCTCTCTGTTTCAGATTGTGAATGTGACCCGGTCGTACATACACCGACACCAGGCGTTTGTCGTGCCGATCATGGTGAAGCATGCTGCGGAGTGGGCATCCCTCGGGCACCCCGTGTTTCGGCCGCTGTGGTGGGTCAGCCCAAGTGACCCTCGTACATTTACCATCGATGACGAGTTTCTGATTGGTGACGAGGTACGAGCAGGTTGTCCCGTCAGAACGTTAGTGTTGCAGGTACAAGCTGCCGGCTTCTGGGGGACAGTTTGTGGCTTTGCTCATCTGCCTCTTAGTCTTTGCTTGTCCTGCCTGCTTAAGAGAAACTCAGGGATATAAAATCGTTGCACACTGTGGGTATAAATTCACTTTGCGTGTTAGCGAATTGGCAGCCCTTTTTACAATCCGCCCCATTTTCTTTTCAATTGACTTCAAGTACATAGATATCATGAAAGGTGCATCCCAAGGCACTTCACAGGGACGTAATAAGACAAAAATTGACAACCAGTCTTGGGAATGGGATGATTGGGGGCCTGACTAAAAGCTTGCTCAAAGAGGTGGGTTTTAAGGAACGTCTTAAAGGAGAAGAGAGGCGGAAGGGTTTAGGTAGGGAATTCCAGAGCTTAGGGCCTACACAGCTGAAGGCACGGCCGCCAATGGTGGAACAAAGGAAATGAAGGATGCGCAGGAGGCTTGAATTGGAGGAGTGCATAGGGTTGTAGGGCTGGAGGAGGTTAGAGAGATAGGGAGGGGCGAGGCCATGGAGGGATTTAAAAACAAGGATGAGAATTTTAAAATCGAGGCATTGCCAGACCGGGTGCCAATGTAGGTCAGCGAGCACAGGGGTGATGGGCAAACTGGACTTGGTGCCAGTTAGGCAGCAGTTTTGGATGAGCTGAAGTTTGTGGAAGGTGGAAGATGGGAGGCCTGCCTGGAGAGCGTTGCATGAGGATTTCAGCAGATGAGTTGAGGCAGTGGTGGAGATGGGTGATTTTACAGAGATTGAAGTAGGCAGTCTTTGTGATGGAGTGGATATGGGTTGGAAGCTCAAGGTCAAATAGGACGCCAAGGTTGTGAACTGTTTAGGTCAGCCTCAGACAGTGGCAAGGGAGAGGAATGGAATTGGAGGCCAGTGCAGGAGTTGAGAGAGGTGGTGGAGAAGTAGAGCTGGGTGTCATCAGCATACATGTAGAACCTGACACCATGTCTTCTTGACTCTGTGCCATCCAGTCAGGTGCATAACTACAGACTAAAATTAAATTTAAAGCTATTTAAAGCAATAATGGACAGCAGGCTATCCTGTGGGGGTTTCATGGCGGAATCTGGGCCTGTGCTCACCCGATGTCCACACGTGACTACTTTCCTGCTGGGGTTAATGGCTAGGGATCAGTGGTCACCCCAGGCTGGCCCCTCTGCTCCCCAGCCCCGGGACCCTGAGGGTAATTGTAATGCCCCAGCATCGCCCAGTGAGATGGACTAACTCAGCACAGCGCTGGGATTGAAGCTGGGCCTTTGCTGGTCTCACTGGGAGGTCACTTTATCTACTCAGCAGCTGCCTCAGGACTGCTGGACCTGGCCCTTACCCAGATTGAAGCTCCCCGCAAGGCCTCAGTCACGGTTCTGAGGTGGTTTGCAGCGTGCCCATGAGAGGAAGCCAGCAATTCCTGCCCAGTCCAGTGCCCACTCTGTAACTCATCTGTTTTCCACACGCAGGTACTGGTGGCACCGGTGACGGAGCCGGGCAGCGTCCACAGGGACATCTACCTGCCAGGAAACAGCTACCAGTGGAAGGATGTGAACACAGCGGAGGTGTTTGATGGCGGGACCCTGCTGCAGGATTACCCGGTGGCCCTGACCGATGTGGCGGTTTTCGTCAGACAGAACTCCTGAGATCCGCTGACGGTTGTAGAGAACCAGCGAGCGGCACCCTAGGCCCGAGAGACCAAAACTGTTCATAATTTCTGGACAATCACCAGGGCTTTAGTCACTGGCTGCAGCTTAGCTGCCTGCACTGTCCCGAGTGTCAGCAGGTGCCATTCACTGGCAGTGATGAGGAACTGCAGCAGCCTAGGTTCACCAACTCTCTGGGCGGAACCTCACAAACACCGGCTTTTCCATCAACCGCTGCAATTTATGCAGCTCACCCTGCAGGAAGCTTCGGGCTCAGACTTTCCACAACTATCCCTCAATGTTGCCAGTAAAGATGAATTGTCTCCTGACTACAGCCGAATAAAGTATTCTTCAGGCAATGGAGAGGAGCCAGCCCAAATCCAGGCCCAGTCCCAGTCCCAGCCCCGGACACAAGCTCAGATCCGGGCCCAAATCCAGGCCCAGGCCCAGTCCCAGTCCCAGCCCCGGACACAAGCTCAGATCCGGGCCCAAATCCAGGCCCAGTCCCAGTCCCAGCACCGGACACAAGCTCAGATCCGGGCCCAAATCCAGGCCCAGTCCCAGTCCCAGCCCCGGACACAAGCTCAGATCCGGGCCCAAATCCAGGCCCAGTCCCAGCCCCGGACACAAGCTCAGATCTGGGCCCAAATCCAGGCCCAGGCCCAGTCCCAGTCCCAGCCCCGGACACAAGCTCAGATCCGGGCCCAAATCCAGGCCCAGTCCCAGTCCCAGTCCCAGCCCCGGAGACAAGCTCAGATCCGGGCCCAAATCCAGGCCCAGTCCCAGCCCCGGACACAAGCTCAGATCCGGGCCCAAATCCAGGCCCAGGTTCCGGCTCAGGCTCCAGCTGAGGCTCAGCTCAGGGCCCAGACTCAGCCCCCTCGCTCAGCCTGGTATTACAGGGGTACACACACTCCCCCCGCCTCAGGACTCGGCCCAGACTCAGACTCATGCCATCACTCTGTCTTAATCATTCCCGCCAGCCTATTGGATATCAAACCTTTGTGGATTATTTTGGCTCATTAATATGAGAGTTGTTGGGAAAGGGATTACTTTCCACTTCAGTTACCCAGCGTCACCATCAAACACTCCCAGGGCAGGTACAGCACGGGCCAGATACAGAGTAAAGCTCCCTTTGCACTGTCCCATCAAACACTCCCAGGGCAGGTACAGCACGGGTTAGATACAGAGTAAAGCTCCCTCTACACTGTCCCATCAAACACTCCCAGGACAGGTACAGCACGGGTTAGATACAGAGTAAAGCTCCCTCTACACTGTCGCATCAAACACTCCCAGGACAGGTACAGCACGGGGTTAGATACAGAGTAAAGCTCCCTCTACACTGTTGCATCAAACACTCCCACGACAGGTACAGCACGGGTTAGATACAGAGTAAAGCTCCCTCTACACTGTCCCATCAAACACTCCCAGGACAGGTACAACACGGGTTAGATACAGAGTAAAGCTCCCTCTACACTGACCCATCAAACACTCCCAGGGCAGGTACAGCACGGGGTTAGATACAGAGTAAATCTTCCTCTACACTGTCCCATCAAACACTCCCAGGGCAGGTACAGCACGGGTTAGATACAGAGTAAATCTTCCTCTACACTGTCCCATCAAACACTCCCAGGACAGGTACAGCACGGGTTAGATACAGAGTAAAGCTCCCTCTACACTGTCCCATCAAACACTCCCAGGACAGGTACAGCACAGGTTAGATACAGAGTAAAGCTCCCTCTACAGTGTCCCATCAAACACTCCCAGGACAGGTACAGCACGGGTTAGATGCAGAGTAAAGCTCCCTCTACAGTATCCCATCAAACACTCCCAGGGCAGGTACAGCACGGGTTAGATACAGAGTAAAGCTCCCTCTACAGTGTCCCATCAAACACTCCCAGGACAGGTACAGCACGGGTTAGATACAGAGTAAAGCTCCCTCTACACTGTCCCATCAAACACTCCCAGGACAGGTACAGCACAGGTTAGATACAGAGTAAAGCTCCCTCTACAGTGTCCCATCAAACACTCCCAGGACAGGTACAGCACGGGTTAGATACAGAGTAAAGCTCCCTCTACACTGTCGCATCAAACAATCCCAGGACAGATACAGCACGGGGTTAGATACAGAGTAAAGCTCCCTCTACACTGTTGCATCAAACACTCCCACGACAGGTACAGCACGGGTTAGATACAGAGTAAAGCTCCCTCTACACTGTCCCATCAAACACTCCCAGGACAGGTACAACACGGGTTAGATACAGAGTAAAGCTCCCTCTACACTGTCCCATCAAACACTCCCAGGGCAGGTACAGCACGGGTTAGATACAGAGTAAATCTTCCTCTACACTGTCCCATCAAACACTCCCAGGGCAGGTACAGCACGGGTTAGATACAGAGTAAATCTCCCTCTACACTGTCCCATCAAACACTCCCAGGGCAGGTACAGCACAGGTTAGATACAGAGTAAATCTCCCTCAACACTGTCCCATCAAACACTCCCAGGGCAGGTATAGCACGGGTTAGATACAGAGTAAATCTCCCTCTACACTGTCCCATCAAACACTCCCAGGGCAGGTACAGCATGGGTTAGATACAGAGTAAAGCTCCCTCTACACTGTCCCATCAAACACTCCCAGGACAGGTACAGCACGGGTTAGATACACAGTAAAGCTCCCTTTGCACTGTCCCATCAAACACTCCCAGGACAGGTACAGCACGGGTTAGATACACAGTAAAGCTCTCTCTACACTGTCCCATCAAACACTCCCAGGACAGGTACAGCACAGGTTAGATACACAGTAAAGCTCCCTTTGCACTGTAACACACTGTGTTTTGTGTGTGACTTGGGCTAGAAATTCGGCTCCTTTGCACTTGCCGTTAGCGCCTCTGGGGAGCGTTAACGGGGCGCAAAAGGCTTATTGCCTGGGGTGGGGGGGGAAGGTGAGAAAAGTGCATCCGGCAATGACATCATTGGCGTGAGCGACGACACCTTAGCGCACCGTCGCATCCCTTACTGCCCTGCAGCAGAATTTCGGCTGCGCCCCGCTAGGCTGCTGCAGGCAGTGTCAGCGCCAGCCTCGCGGGTTGACCTCCGCTCACGGGGCAGTATTTAAAGGAGGTGTGGCCGTGACCTGCGCCGCCATTTTCTTTTATTGGCCAACCTCCAGATCGGCCCTCCGTGGTGGGCCGTGGCATGATCCTGGCCGCCGTCTTGGCACCACGCCGCCCTGGTGCCCTAATGTGGGCCATTGGAGGCCCTGCAGTGTGCAACGGCCCTCCCCTTTAACTGAAGGGGCGGGCCGTTGAAACATGGCAGCGTTCCGCAAAGCCTCCGCCGATCGTGCTCCGACATCGCCTCGGTTACCGCCCCACCAGGAAGTGGAGCGCCCGACACTGAGCACCACTTCCTGGGCGGGGTGGTAAGCCGAATTTAGCAGCCGGGGCGGGACTTCCGTGTCGGGCGCTATATGTCCAGCCTTACCTTGGTTACCGCCCCCAAACAGGGCGTAACCGAATTTCGTGCCCAGAATATTTATAACCAACATTCGACCCTCAATGAGGTTAGAAACACTGCCTGCCCCGAGCCCCAGGGAACCATTGTGCTGATAGAGCTGGGGGTGGGTGAATGGTACGGACACTGTGTTCGATAGAGATTGAGGTGTGGGAGTGTGCGAAAGGTGTTTTTGGTCTTTGCTGTCCCAGTTTGTGATCTGGTGCAAACCCTGGGCCCCGGTGTTGCCTTCCGTCACCCTGTTATCTGTTCTGCCTGTGCCTTGACACAGCACTCCAGCCCTGCAACATGTGGCTGTGTACTCTGGGGAGCAGTCATCATTCCCAGTGTCCGAGAGCTTACACTCCCATTTTCCCCATAGTGCAAGGACAAGGGCAGCAGGTGCATGGGATCGCTACCATCTCCAAGCTCCCCTCAAAGTCACACACCATCCTGACTTGGAAGTATATCACTGTTCCTTCATCGTCGCTGGGTCAAAATCCTGGAACTTCCTACCTAACAGCACTGTAGGAGTACCTTCACCACACGGGCGGCTCACCACCACCTTCTCAAGGACAACTAGAGATGGGCAATAAATGCTGGCCTTGCCAGCGACGCCCTCATCCCAAGAATGAATTGAACAAATGGAAAGGTGGGCTGGCACTGAGGATGGTGCAGGGCTGTTTTATTGAGCCAAAGGGGCCATCTGGAAATGATGCTACTCATTAGGTCGGGACAGTGAGGCAGGATTTCCTGCCGGCATTCCCCATGTCCCGCTGTTTCTCCGGGGTTTTGGTGGGAGATGAGGAATCCCCCCCACAGAGGTTCTACCCCAGTGCCTTTGCTCATGTTGTGCCTGTTTCCAGGTCGACACTGAGCAAACCATTTAACAAAACGTTCTGATGTTACTAATAACCAGCTTGAAAAAGTGCCGTAGTCATCTTTGATCTGATTAGTGTCAATTAATAAATTCCCGGCTGCTGTGTGCAGTGGAATGATGCCAGGAAGTAGCGAGAGGTTCAAAAGCTGAGAAGCTGTCTGGGCAGAATCCAACACGCTGGACTGGTCTTATTCTACAACTTACAGTGCTTGTCCCAGATTGCATAGAAAAGTTTGTACTTTTGCAACAATAAATTTGATTAGACAGTGAGATTTATTGACAGCTGTGCCATTATTTTGGATCGGTTATATTTCCCTGCTGTAGGGTTCTGCTTGTACACAGCATGTATCCTATATCTATTAATATAATCAGAAAAACAGGATTGCAGTAACAGTTTATAGTTTTTATATTTCCATCCCTGCCTCCGCTCCTAAAACTATCATCCATGCCTTTGTTACCGCTAGACTTGACTATTCCACTGCACTCCTGGCCATCCTCCCACGTTCTACCCTCTGTAAACTTGATCTCATCCAAAACTCTGCTGCCCGTGTCCTAACTCGCACCAAGTCCCGTTCACCCATCACCCCTGTGCTCGCTGGCCTACATTGGCTCCCGGTTAAGCAACGCCTTGATTTTAGAATTCTCATCCAAGGATCCCATATGCTTTATTAACTGCTTTGTTAACCTGTCCTGCCACCTTCAAAGATTTGTGCACCAACACCCCCAGGTCTCTCTGTTCTTGAATCCACTTTAAAATTGTACCATTTAACTTGGATTGTCTCTCCCCATTCTTCCTACCAAAATGTATCACCTCACACTTTTCTGCGTTGAATTTCATCTGTCATGTGTCCGCCCATTCCACCAGCCTATCTGTGTCCTCCTGAAGTCTATAACTATCTGACTCACTGTTTACTACAATTCCAACTTTCGTGTCATCTGCAAATTTCAAAATCGTGCCCTGTACACCACCCCATCCCCCAAGTCCAAATCATTAATGTATATAAAAAACAGCAGTGGTCCTAGTACTGAACCTTGGGGAACGCCACTGTATACCTCCCTCCAGCCCAAAAAACAGCCATTCACCACAACCCTGTTTTCTATCCCTATCCCACAGCCAATTTTGTATCTATGCTGCTACTGCTCCTTTATTCCATGAGATTCTAATGGACCCCAGCCCCTTCCCAATCGCTCCCATGTACAGAACCCCAACAGACCCCAGCCCCTTCCTATTCTCTCCCAGTGTACAGAACCCCAACAGACCCCAACGAGCCGGGCCTGGAACACGGCTACAGCCAGACCAGCGCGTGAGGCGGGCCTGGAACACGGCTACACAACACGGGCTGAGGTAATGGAGAATGTTTCTTGCAAGGCACAAAAAATACATTGAAAGGACAGGTGGGTGCTGCAGGAAGTAGCTTTGATGTGAAGTGTTTAGTTTCCTGTGTCGTGCAGCCCACTCAGGATTAATTCTCTGCTTAAAGCCTCTTCTCTAAAGCCCAGCTGACTGGTATTCAGTAAAGGCTGGTGCTTGGACACTAGCAATGTCATAGAATCATAGAATGGTTACAGCACGGAAGGCGGCCATTCGGCCCGTGCCGGCTCTCTGCAAGAGCACTTCAGCTAGTCCCACTCCCCCACCCTTTCCCCGTAGCCCTGCAAATTTCTTTCCTTCAGATACTTAACCAATTCCCTTTTGAAAGCCGTGGTTGAGTCTGCCTCCACCACCCTTCCAGGGAGTGCATTCCAGATCCGAACCACTCGCTGAGTAAAGTGTCAAAATAGTTTGGCGCACCAGAGGAGTGTGGGGGGAGGGGGAGGGGGGGGGGGGAAGAGGAGTGTGGGGGGAGGGGGAGGAGTGTGGGGGGAGGGGGAGGAGTGTGGGGGG
>JASTWF010001537.1:0-74423 GCA_030390025.1 Squalus acanthias
GGTGCAATGTGTTTTGGTGAAGTGTGTCAGTGAGTGTGGTGTGATGTGTTGGGGTGATATCTGTGTCATTGAGTGTGATGCAATGTGTTTTGGTGAAGTGTGTCAGTGAGTGTTGTGCAATGTGTTTGGGTGATGTGTGTCAGTGAGTGTGGTGCAATGTATTTGGGTGATGTGTGTGTCAGTGAGTGTGCTGCAATGTGTTTGGGTGAAGTGTGTGTCAGTGAGTGTGGTGCAATGTGTTTTGGTGAAGTGTGTCAGTGAGTGTGGTGTGATGTGTTGGGGTGATATGTGTGTCATTGAGTGTGATGCAATGTGTTTTGGTGAAGTGTGTCAGTGAGTGTTGTGCAATGTGTTTGGGTGATGTGTGTCAGTGAGTGTGCTGCAATGTGTTTGGGTGATGTGTGTCAGTGAGTGTGGTGCAATGTGTTTTGGTGAAGTGTGTCAGTGAGTGTTGTGCAATGTGTTTGGGTGAAGTGTGTCAGTGAGTGTGGTGTAATGTGTTTGGGTGAAGTGTGTCAGTGAGTGTGGTGCAATGTGTTTGGGTGATGTGTGTGTCAGTGAGTGTGGTGCAATGTATTTGGGTGAAGTGTGTCAGTGAGTGTGGTGTAAAGAGTTTGGGTGATGTGTGTCAGTGTGTGTGGTGCAGTGTGTTTGGGTGAAGTGTGTCAGTGAGTGTGGTGCAATGTGTTTGGGTGAAGTGTGTCAGTGAGTGTGGTGCAATGTGTTTGGATGATGTGTGTCAGTGAGTGTGGTGCAATGTGTTTGGGTGAAGTGTGTCAGTGAGTGTGATGCAATGTGTTTGAGTGAAGTGTGTGTCAGTGAGTGTGGTGCAATGTGTTTGGGTGATGTGTGTGTCAGTGAGTGTGGTGCAATGTGTTTTGGTGAAGTGTGTCAGTGAGTGTGGTGCAATGTGTTTGAGTGAAGTGTGTGTCAGTGAGTGTGGTGCAATGTGTTTGGGTGATGTGTGTGTCAGTGAGTGTGGTGCAATGTGTTTTGGTGAAGTGTGTCAGTGAGTGTGGTGCAATGTGTTTGAGTGATGTGTGTGTCAGTGAGTGTGCTGCAATGTGTTTGGGTGATGTGTGTGTCAGTGAGTGTGGTGCAATGTGTTTTGGTGAAGTGTGTCAGTGAGTGTGGTGTGATGTGTTGGGGTGATATGTGTGTCATTGAGTGTGATGCAATGTGTTTTGGTGAAGTGTGTCAGTGAGTGTTGTGCAATGTGTTTGGGTGATGTGTGTCAGTGAGTGTGGTGCAATGTGTTTGGGTGAAGTGTGTCAGTGAGTGTGCTGCAATGTGTTTGGGTGAAGTGTGTGTCAGTGAGTGTGGTGCAATGTGTTTTGGTGAAGTGTGTCAGTGAGTGTGGTGCAATGTGTTTGGGTGATGTGTCTGTCAGTGAGTGTGGTGCAATGTGTTTTGGTGAAGTGTGTCAGTGAGTGTGGTGCAATGTGTTTGGGTGAAGTGTGTCAGTGAGTGTGGTGCAATGTGTTTTGGTGAAGTGTGTCAGTGAGTGTTGTGCAATGTGTTTGGGTGAAGTGTGTCAGTGAGTGTGGTGCAATGTGTTTTGGTGAAGTGTGTCAGTGAGTGTTGTGCAATGTGTTTGGGTGATGTGTGTCAGTGAGTGTGCTGCAATGTGTTTGGGTGAAGTGTGTGTCAGTGAGTGTGGTGCAAGGTGTTTGGGTGATGTGTGTGTCAGTGAGTGTGCTGCAATGTGTTTGGGTGAAGTGTGTGTCAGTGAGTGTGGTGCAATGTGTTTGGGTGAAGTGTGGCAGTGAGTGTGGTGCAGTGTGTTTGGGTGATGTGTGTCAGTGAGTGTGGTGCAATGTGTTTGGGTGATGTGTGTCAGTGAGTGTGCTGCAATGTGTTTGGGTGAAGTGTGTGTCAGTGAGCGTGTTGCAATGTTTTTGGGTGATGTGTGTGTCAGTGAGTGTGCTGCAATGTGTTTGGGTGAAGTGTGTGTCAGTGAGTGTGGTGCAATGTGTTTGGGTGATGTGTGTCAGTGAATGTGGTGCAATGTGTTTGGGTGAAGAGTGTCAGTGAGTGTGGTGCAATGTGTTTGGGTGAAGTGTGTTTCAGTGAGTGTGGTGTAATGTGTTTGGGTGAAGTGTGTCAGTGAGTGTGGTGTAATGAGTTTGGGTGATGTGTGTCAGTGTGTGTGGTGCAATGTGTTTGGGTGAAGTGTGTCAGTGAGTGTGGTACAATGTGTTTGGGTGATGTGTGTCAGTGAGTCTGGTGCAATGTGTTTGGGTGATGTGTGTGTCAGTGAGTGTGGTGCAATGTGTTTGGGTGATGTGTGTCAGTGAGTCTGGTGCAATGTGTTTGGATGATGTGTGTGTCAGTGAGTGTGGTGCAATGTGTTTGGTGATGTGTGTCACTGAGTGTGGTGCAATGTGTTTGGGTGATGTGTGTGTCAGTGAGTGTGGTGCAATGTGATTGGGTGATGTGTGTCAGTGAGTGTGGTACAATGTGTTTGTGTGAAGTGTGTCAGTGAGTGTGGTGCAATGTGTTTGGGTGATGTGTCTCAGTGAGTGTGGTGCAGTGTGTTTGGGTGAAGTGTGTGTCAGTGAGTGTGGTGCAATGTGTTTGGGTGAAGTGTGGCAGTGAGTGTGGTGCAATGTGTTTGGGTGATGTGTGTGTCAGTGAGTGTGGTGCAATGTTTTTGGGTGATGTGTGTGTCAGTGAGTGTGGTGCAATGTGTTTGGGTAATGTGTGTCATTGAGTGTGGTACAATGTGTTTGGGTGAAGTTTGTCAGTGAGTGTGGTGTAATGTGTTTGGGTGATGTGTGTGTCGGTGAGTGTGGTACACTGTTTGAGTGAAGTGTGTCAGTGAGTGTGGTGTAATGTGTTTGGGTGATGTGTGTCAGTGAGTGTGGTACAATGTGTTTGGGTGATGTGTGTGTCAGTGAGTGTGGTGCAATGTGTTTGGGTGATGTGTGTCAGTGGGAGTGGTGTAATGTGTTTGGGTGATGTGTGTCAGTGAGTGTGGTACAATGTGTTTGGGTGATGTGTGTCAGTGAGTGTGGTGCAATGTGTTTGGGTTATGTGTGTCAGTGAGTGTGGTGCAATGTGTTTGGGTGAAGTGTGTCAGTGGGTGTGGTGCAATGTGGTTGGGTGATGTGTGTCAGTGAATGTGGTGCAATGTGTTTGGGGGAAGTGTGTGTCAGTGAGTGTGGTGCAATGTGTTTGGGTGAAGTGTGTCAGTGGGTGTGGTGCAATGTGGTTGGGTGATGTGTGTCGGTGAATGTGGTGCAATGTGTTTGGGTGATGTCTGTGTCAGTGAATGTGGTGCAATGTGTTTGGGTGATGTGTGTCAGTGAGTGTGCTGTAATGTGTTTGGGTGAAGTGTTTGTCAGTGAGTGTGGTGCAATGTGTTTGGGTGATGTGTCTCAGTGAGTGTGGTGCAGTGTGTTTGGGTGAAGTGTGTCAGTGAGTGTGGTGCAATGTGTTTGGGTGAAGTGTGTCAGTGAGTGTTGTGCAATGTGTTTGGGTGAAGTGTGTCAGTGAGTGTGGTGCAATGTGTTTGTGTGATGTGTGTGTCAGTGAGTGTGGTGCAATGTGTTTGGGTGATGTGTGTCAGTGAGTGTGGTGCACTGTATTTAGGTGAAGTGTGTCAGTGAGTGTGGTGGAATGTGTTTGGGTGACGTGTGTCAGTGAGTGTGGTGCAATGTTTTTGGGTGAAGTGTGTCAGTGAGTGTGGTGCAATGTGTTTGGGTGATGTGTGTCAGTGAGTGTGGTGCAATGTTTTTGGGTGAAGTGTGTCAGTGAGTGTGGTGCAATGAGTTTGGGTGAAGTGTGTGTCAGTGAGTGTGGTGCAATGTGTTTGGGTGAAGTGTGTCAGTGAGTGTGGTGCAATGTGTTTGGGTGAAGTGTGTCAGTGAATGTGGTGCAATGTGTTTGGGGGAAGTGTCTGTCAGTGAGTGTGGTGCAATGTGTTTGGGTGATGTGTTTGTCAGTGAGTGTGGTGCAATGTGTTTGGGTGATGTGTCTCAGTGAGTGTGGTGCAATGTGTTTGGGTGAAGTGTGTCAGTGAGTGTGGTGCAGTGTGTTTGGGTGAAGTGTGTCAGTGAGTGTGGTGCAATATGTTTGGGTGAAGTGTGTCAGTGAGTGTGGTGCAATGTGTTTGGGTGAAGTGTGTCAGTGAGTGTGGTGTAATGTGTTTGGGTGATGTGTGATTCATGTGAGTGTGGTGCAATGTGTTTGGGTGATGTGTGTGTCAGTGAGTCTGCTGTAATGTGTTTGTGTGATGTGTTTGTCAGTGAGTGTGGTGCAATGTGTTTGGGTGATCTGTGTTAGTGAGTGTGGTGCAATGTGTTTGGGTGAAGTGTGTCAGTGAGTGTGGTGCAATGTGTTTGGGTGATGTGTGTGTCAGTGAGTGTGGTGCAATGTGTTTGGGTGAAGTGTGTCAGTGGGTGTGGTGCAATGTGTTTGGGTGATGTTTGTCAGTGGGAGTGGTGTAATGTGTTTGGGTGATGTGTGTCAGTGAGTGTGGTACAATGTGTTTGGGTGATGTGTGTCAGTGAGTGTGGTGCAATGTGTTTGGGTTATGTGTGTCAGTGAGTGTGGTGCAATGTGTTTGGGTGAAGTGTGTCAGTGGGTGTGGTGCAATGTGGTTGGGTGATGTGTGTCAGTGAATGTGGTGCAATGTGTTTGGGGGAAGTGTGTGTCAGTGAGTGTGGTGCAATGTGTTTGGGTGAAGTGTGTCAGTGGGTGTGGTGCAATGTGGTTGGGTGATGTGTGTCAGTGAATGTGGTGCAATGTGTTTGGGTGATGTGTGTGTCAGTGAATGTGGTGCAATGTGTTTGGGTGATGTGTGTCAGTGAGTGTGCTGTAATGTGTTTGGGTGATGTGTTTGTCAGTGAGTGTGGTGCAATGTGTTTGGGTGATGTGTCTCAGTGAGTGTGGTGCAGTGTGTTTGGGTGAAGTGTGTCAGTGAGTGTGGTGCAATGTGTTTGGGTGAAGTGTGTCAGTGAGTGTTGTGCAATGTGTTTGGGTGAAGTGTGTCAGTGAGTGTGGTGCAATGTGTTTGTGTGATGTGTGTGTCAGTGAGTGTGGTGCAATGTGTTTGGGTGATGTGTGTCAGTGAGTGTGGTGCACTGTATTTAGGTGAAGTGTGTCAGTGAGTGTGGTGGAATGTGTTTGGGTGACGTGTGTCAGTGAGTGTGGTGCAATGTTTTTGGGTGAAGTGTGTCAGTGAGTGTGGTGCAATGTGTTTGGGTGATGTGTGTCAGTGAGTGTGGTGCAATGTTTTTGGGTGAAGTGTGTCAGTGAGTGTGGTGCAATGAGTTTGGGTGAAGTGTGTGTCAGTGAGTGTGGTGCAATGTGTTTGGGTGAAGTGTGTCAGTGAGTGTGGTGCAATGTGTTTGGGTGAAGTGTGTCAGTGAATGTGGTGCAATGTGTTTGGGGGAAGTGTCTGTCAGTGAGTGTGGTGCAATGTGTTTGGGTGATGTGTTTGTCAGTGAGTGTGGTGCAATGTGTTTGGGTGATGTGTCTCAGTGAGTGTGGTGCAATGTGTTTGGGTGAAGTGTGTCAGTGAGTGTGGTGCAGTGTGTTTGGGTGAAGTGTGTCAGTGAGTGTGGTGCAATATGTTTGGGTGAAGTGTGTCAGTGAGTGTGGTGCAATGTGTTTGGGTGAAGTGTGTCAGTGAGTGTGGTGTAATGTGTTTGGGTGATGTGTGATTCATGTGAGTGTGGTGCAATGTGTTTGGGTGATGTGTGTGTCAGTGAGTCTGCTGTAATGTGTTTGTGTGATGTGTTTGTCAGTGAGTGTGGTGCAATGTGTTTGGGTGATCTGTGTTAGTGAGTGTGGTGCAATGTGTTTGGGTGAAGTGTGTCAGTGAGTGTGGTGCAATGTGTTTGGGTGATGTGTGTGTCAGTGAGTGTGGTGCAATGTGTTTGGGTGAAGTGTGTCAGTGGGTGTGGTGCAATGTGTTTGGGTGATGTTTGTCAGTGAGTGTGGTGCAATGTGTTTGGTGAAGTGTGTCAGTGAGTGTTGTGCACTGTGTTTGGGTGAAGTGTGTCAGTGAGTGTGGTGCAATGTGTTTGGGTGATGTGTGTGTCAGTGAGTGTGGTGCAATGTGTTTGGGTGATGTGTGTGTCAGTGAGTGTGGTGCAATGTGTTTGGGTAATGTGTGTCATTGAGTGTGGTACAATGTGTTTGGGTGAAGTTTGTCAGTGAGTGTGGTGTAATGTGTTTGGGTGATGTGTGTGTCGTTGAGTGTGGTAGACTGTTTGAGTGAAGTGTGTCAGTGAGTGTGGTGTAATGTGTTTGGGTGATGTGTGTGTCAGTGAGTGTGGTGCAATGTGTTTGGGTGATGTGTGTCAGTGAGTGTGGTACAATGTGTTTGGGTGATGTGTGTGTCAGTGAGTGTGGTGCAATGTGTTTGGGTGATGTGTGTCAGTGGGAGTGGTGTAATGTGTTTGGGTGATGTGTGTCAGTGAGTGTGGTACAATGTGTTTGGGTGATGTGTGTCAGTGAGTGTGGTGCAATGTGTTTGGGTTATGTGTGTCAGTGAGTGTGGTGCAATGTGTTTGGGTGATGTGCCTGTCATGGTTTAATAGCTGGCATTGTGTGCAAGATATGAGATGTGGGTGTGAGTCTTGCAGCAGTGGTGAGTGTGTGAGGGTGAGATGAATCTATGAATGTGAGGTCTGAGTCGTGTTTGTTGGAGATTGTTGGTAGGCGAGTGATGAGTGTGTGGTGCAGTGAGCAGTGTGTGAGGCTGGTGGTGCAGATAATGGGATATGGCATCTGAAGATGAATTCACTGACCTTGACCACTCGTGTGAGGTCATTAAATTTCTTCCTTCACTGCATCCACGTCCTCGGGGCTACACTGCTGGCATTCAGCACAGCGGCTATCTGTTCCCACTGCACCTTGCACTTTTGCCTGGAGGGCCTCTCCTGACCCCCTGTGGAAAGAGGCTCACTTTCCTCCTATCCACCTCCTGCACCAAGCTCTCCAGTGCTGCATCTGAGAACCTTGGTGCCCGCTCTCTCCCCGGTTGTTCACTATCTCCTCAGCCGGTTCAATGAGCTGCAGCAGGCAGATTGCCCCTCCCTTTTAGAGGTGCGGGCTGCCTTTAAGTAGTGCAGGCTAGCTTTAATTGGTGCTAGCCTCGCATGAACTTGGGCCCCCTGCTGAGCATTCAGCCACTCAGCAGCGCGTTTAGCGCTGTGCTGAACACCACAATCATGAAAATGAGCAGGCAGCGTAAAGTTCGCGTGCTGCCTGCATTCCTCCGCGCATCACGATCCCTGCACCCGTTTTTGAGGGCAAACCAATTTCTAGGCCTTTATCTCTCACTCACACACTTTCCCTGAATCCCATCTCCCCTCCCTTTCACACTCTCTCTGCAGCAAATAGGCAGACGCTGTTCTGCAAAGAGGTTAATGCTGCTTGGAGCAAAACAGTTACAGTTGCTGTGGCAACGGTTGGAAGCATGGCTGTGAAGACTCCCTTGAAAATATGCACAGGTATCCACACGTGTCCCCACTGCAGAGACTTAAGCACATAATCCAGGCTGACTCCAGTGCAGTACTGAGGGAGCGCTGCACTGTCCGAGGGGCAGTACTGAGGGAGTGCTGCACTGTCGCTGGGGCAGTACTGAGGGAGTGCTGCACTGTCGCTGGGGCAGTACTGAGGGAGTGCTGCACTGTCGGAGGGGCAGTACTGAGGGAGTGCTGCACTGTCGGAGGGGCAGTACTGAGGGAGCGCTGCACTGTCGGAGGGGCAGTACTGAGGGAGTGCTGCACTGTCGCTGGGGCAGTACTGAGGGAGTGCTGCACTGTCGGAGGGGCAGTACTGAGGGAGTGCGGCACTGTCGCTGGGGCAGTACTGAGGGAGTGCTGCACTGTCGGAGGGGCAGTACTGAGGGAGTGCTGCACTGTAGGAGGGGCAGTACTGAGGGAGCGCTGCACTGTCGGAGGGGCAGTACTGAGGGAGTGCTGCACTGTCGGAGGGGCAGTACTGAGGGAGTGCTGCACTGTCGGAGGGGTAGTACTGAGGGATTGCTGCATTATTGGAGGGGCAGTACTAAGGGAATGCTGCACTGTTGGAGGGGCAGTACTGATAGAGAGCTGCACTGTCGGAGGGGCAGTACTGAGGGAATGCTGCACTGTCGGAGGGGCAGTACTGATAGAGAGCTGCACTGTCGGAGGGGCAGGACTGAGGGAGCACTGCACTTTCGGAGGGGCAGTACTGATAGAGAGCTGCACTGTGAGAGGGGCAGTTCTGATAGAGAGCTGCACTGTCGGAGGGGCAGTACTGAGGGAGCGCTGCACTGTCGGAGGGGCAGCATTGAGAGAGTGCTGCACTGTTGGAGGGGCTGTACTGAGGGAGTGCTGCACTGTCGGAGGGGCAGTATTGAGGGAGCGCTGCACTGTAGGAGGGGCAGTACTGAGGGAGCGCTGTAGTGTAGGAGGGGCAGTACTGAGGGAGATCTGCACTGTCGGAGGATCAGTACTGAGGGACCGCTGTACTGTTGGTGGGCTAATACTGAGGGAGTGCTGCACTACCGGAAGAGGCAGTACTGAGGAAGTGCTGCACTGTTCGAGGGGCAGTACTAAGGGAGTGCTGCACTGTCCGAGGGGCAGTACTGAGGGAGTGCTGCGCCGTCGGAGGGGCAGTACTGAGGGAGAGCTGTACTGTCCGAGGGGCAGTACTGAGGGAGTGCTGCGCTGTCGGAGGGGCAGTACTGAGGGAGAGCTGCACTGTCTGAGGGGCAGTATTGAGGGAGTGCTGCACTGTCAGAGGGGCAGTACTGAGGGAGCGCTGCGCTGTCGGAGGGGCAGTACTGAGGGAGTGCTGCACTGTCAGAGGGGCAGTACTGAGGGAGCGCTGCGCCGTCGGAGGGGCAGTACTGAGGGAGAGCTGTACTGTCCGAGGGGCAGTACTGAGGGAGAGCTGCACTGTCGGAGGGGCAGTATTGAGGGAGTGCTGCACTGTCAGAGGGGCAGTACTGAGGGAGCGCTGCACTGTCAGAGGGGCAGTACTGTGGGAGCACTACACTGTTGGAGGGGCAGTACTGAGGGAGAACTGCACTGTCGGAGGGGCAGTACTGAGGGAGCGCTGCACTGTCAGAGGGGCAGTACTGAGGGAGAGCTGCACTGTCGGAGGGGCAGTATTGAGGGAGTGCTGCACTGTCAGAGGGGCAGTACTGAGGGAGCGCTGCACTGTCAGAGGGGCAGTACTGTGGGAGCACTACACTGTTGGAGGGGCAGTACTGAGGGAGAACTGCACTGTCAGAGGGGCAGTACTGAGGGAGAACTGCGCTGTCGGAGGGGCAGTACTGAGGGAGAACTGCACTGTCGGAGGGGCAGTACTGAGGGAGAACTGCACTGTCGGAGGGGCAGTACTGAGGGAGCTCTACACTTCCGGAGGGCCAATCCTGATGGAGTTCTGCACTGTCGGAGGTTCATAGGAACATTGGAAGAGGAGTAGGTCATTTAGCCCCTTGAGCCTGTTTTGCCATTAAATGAGATCCTTGCGGATCTGTGATCTAACTCCATATACCCTTAATATCTTTGGTTCACAAAAATCTATCAATCTCAGATTTAAAATTAACAATTGACCTAGCATCAATTGCCGTTTGCGGAAGAGAGTTCCAAACTTTTACCACCCTTTGTGTGTCGAAGTGTTTCCTAATTTCACATCTGAAAGGTCTGGCTTTAATTTTTAGACGATGCCCCCTCGTCCTAGACTCCCCAACCAGCAGAAATAGTTTCTCTCTGTCTACCCTATCTGTTCCCCTTAACATCTTGAAGACATCGATCAAATTACCCGTTAACTTTCTAAATTCCAGGGAATACAGCCCTAGTTTGTGTAATCTCTCCTCGTAACTTAACCCTTGAAGTCCGGGTATCGTTCTGGTAAACCTACGCTGCACTCCCTCCAAGGCCAATATATCCTTCCTAAGGTGTGGTGCCCAGAACTGCTCACAGTGCTCCAGGTGTGGTCTAACCAGGGTTTTGTATGGCTGTAGCATAACTTCTACCCCCTTGTACTCTTGTCCTCCAGATATAAAGGCCAGCATTCCATTAGCTTTTTTGATTATTTTCTGTACCAGTTCATGATATTTTAATGATCTATGTACCTGGACCCCCCAAGTCTCTTTGGACCTCCACTGTTTGTAGCCTTTCACCATTTAGAAAGTACCCTGTTCTATCCTTTTTGGGTCCAAAGTGGATGACCTCATACTTGTTTACATTGAAATCCATTTGCCACAGTTTTGTCCATTCACTGAATCGATTAATATCTCTTTGTAATTTTATCCTTCCATCTGCACTGCTTATAATGTCGCCAATCTTTGTGTCATCAGCAAACCTGAATATGTGACTCTCTTTTCCATCATTTAAATCGTTCAAAAATACTGTGAGTAGTTGAGGCCCCAACACAGATCCCTCTGGGACACCACTATTCACATCCTGCCAATTAGAGTACCTGCTCATTATCCCTACTCTCAGTCTCCTGTCGCTCAGCCAATTTCCTAACCAGGTCAATAATTTGCCTTCAATTCCATGAGCTTCAACTTTAGCTAACAGTCTCTTATGAGGGAGCACTGCACTGTCGGGGGTGGGTGGGGGTCAGTACTGAGGGAGCACTGCACTGTCGGGGGTGGGTGGGGGTCAGTACTGAGGGAGCACTGCACTGTCGGGGGTGGGTGGGGGTCAGTACTGAGGGAGCACTGCACTGTCGGGGGTGGGTGGGGGTCAGTACTGAGGGAGCACTGCACTGTCGGGGGTGGGTGGGGGTCAGTACTGAGGGAGCACTGCACTGTCGGGGGTGGGTGGGGGTCAGTACTGAGGGAGCGCTGCACTGCTGAGGGGCAGTACTGAAGGAGTGCTGCACTGTTGGAAGTTCAGTACTGTGGAAGAACTGTACTATCGGAGGGTTAGTAGTGAGGGAGTGCTGCATTGTCGGAGGGGCAGTAGTGAGGGAGTGATGCAGTGTCGGAGGGGCAGTACTGAGGGAGTGATGCTGTTTTTTAGATGAGATGTTAAACTGAGGCACCATCTGCCCTCTCAGGTGGTTGTAAAAGATCCCACGGCATTATTTCATAGAAGAGCAGGGGAGTTCTCCCTGGTGTCTTGGGCCAATATTGATCTCCCAACCAACGTTGCTAAAGCAGATTTAATCGTCATTATCACGTTACTGTTTTTGGGATCTTGCTGTGCACAATTGGCTGCTGCATTTCCTACATTCCATCAGTGACTACACTTCAAATGTACTTCATGTAAAGCGCTTTGGGACATGCTGAGGTCATGAAAGGTGTTATAGAAATGCAAGTTCTTTCTTTCTTGTCCTGGAGAGGAGAGGGATTATTAAATATGCAGGGTGGGTTCCCGACAGTGAGAGTGAGTCTGTCGTTAGGGGGAGATTGAGCTACGATGATGCGGCAGTGTTATTCGAACCGCTTTAAAGGGACATGCAAACCCTGAGCTCCGAGGCCTAGAACCAGGGATGTTGTTAAGGCTTGAGTGGAAGGGAAAGGTTGCATACTGCTGGTCACTCTCTCTCTCCGAAAGAGAGTTTAGGGGGACCTCCCGCCGCTGTCCTGAGACCTCATGCCCTTCCACCCTTGGCCATCCCTGGGGTCAGTGGCCATGGAAACAGAAGGCAAGGAAATGGGTAGCCCTGTCTGGCCTTGCTAGGCCCTGCCAGGCCCTGATAGGCCCTGTTAGGCTCCGCTAGGCCCTGATAGGCCCTGTTAGGCTCCGCTAGGCCCTGATAGGCCCTGTTAGGCTCCGCTAGGCACTGATAGGCCCCGCCAGGCTCTGCAATGCACTGCTAGGCCCCACCTCCCGGCCTCCATTCACATGTCGTGTGACGGTGAAGGGGCGGGCAGCCTTTATCTGCCGGGACACAGGAGGGAATGAGGTCAGGGTGGGGCACAGGCTGGCAGTAGGCCTTCCTGCCCTGACTTTTCACCGCTTATACCATCCTATTTGGGATGGTGCAGCAGAGGATAATCCCAGACCGCTGAAACTGGCCTTACTAGACTGGGTAAACCTGATCAATGTGAGGCTATCCCGCTGGTTTACTTGGGTTCATACATCTTTGAAAATGAATGAAACCTGCGCAGTCTCATGGCCTATTCAGCGGTTAACCTGCAGCCCACGGATCAATCAGCTCAATCAGAATTCAAGACACTCACTCACCACTTCACTTATTTTTAATGATGGAAAGATAGAGAGAGAGAGAGAAAGAGGCAGACAGACAGAGAGAAAAACTTACAGATAGAGAGAGACAGACAGAGAGCGAGACAGACAGAGAGACAGACAGACAGATAGAGACAGAGACAGAGCGAGAGAGACAGACAGAGAGAGAGACAAAGAGCGAGACAGACAGATATAGACTGAGACAGACAGTGAGAGAGCCACAGGTAGAGAGAGGCAGACAGACAGAGAGAAAGACAGACAGAGACAGACAGGAAGAGATAGGGACAGACAGTCAGAAAGACCAATAGACAGAGACACAGACAGAGAGAAACAGGGAAGAGAGAGGCAGACAGACAGAGAGGGAGACAGACAGAGACAGAGAGACAGGGAGGAGGGAAGGTACGCAAGGAGAGACAGAGAAAAGATGATAGGAGAGACAAAGTACATTCAGAACATTTACCCAACAATCAAGTTCTATTTAATAACAGAGAGAGACAGAGAGACAAACAGGCAGAGAAACAGAAGGAGAGTGGAAAGAGGGAGAGAGAAAGAGACAGAGGCCTGAATGGCTTAGAAGTGGTTGGGAGCCCTGTTAAATTTAACGGCAGCGTTTGATGTGAATGGGAAGTCTCTGTTCCCACCCGCAGCCAGCCAGAGAGAACTGCCTGCTGTGAGCGGATAGGCCTGCGGCACTAGGCCACAGAGAGGAGGGAGAGAGGAATCTAGTAGGGGCTGGAGGATGATCGGGGGGCCGGGGGCTGATTGGAGGGGGGCTGGAGGATGATTGGGGGGCCGGGGCTGATTGGAGGGGGGCTGGAGGATGATCGGGGGGCCGGGGCTGATTGGAGGGGGGCTGGAGGATGATTGGAGGGGGGGCTGAGATATCGGGGCCGGGGCTGATTGGAGGGGTGGGGCTGGAGGATGATCGGGGGACCGGGGGACTGATTGGAGGGGGGCTGGAGGATGATCGAGGGGCCGAGAGATTGATTGGAGGGGGGGATGGAGGATGATCGGGGGACCGGGGGCTGATTGGAGGGGAGCTGGAGATGATCGGGGGGCTGGGGGCTGATTGGAGGGGGGGCTGGAGGATGATCGAGGGGCCGAGAGATGATTGGAGGGGCGGGCGGAGGATGATCGGGGGGCTGGGGGCTGATTGGAGGGGGCGGGGCGGAGGATGATCGGGGGGCCGGGGGCTGATTGGAGGGGGTGGGGCGGAGGATGATCTGGTGCGCCGGGGGCTGATTGGAGGGGGTGGGGCGGAGGATGATCGGGGGTGGAGCGGATAACATTTTGGGGGACCGGAGGAGCATGAGGGGGAGAAGACGACATGGGGAGGGGGGGGGGCGGCGCAGAGGAGCATCGGGGGGGGGGTGGGGGGGGGCTGGATGGAGGCCGGGAAGGAGATCGGAGGCTGGTGGGGGTGGAATCGGAGGTCTGGGAGGAAGCAGAGGCCTGGTGGGGGGGGTCCGATCACTGGGCTGGGTTAGACAGGGACGCTGGATCCAGGAGGTAAGTGTAAAGGCATCTACCTTCTGGATCCAGCAGTCCTCGCCTTCCATTGGCTGGCAGGTTTCATGAGGCCTGCAAAACTCGACCAGCCACTGTTATATTTGAGGCTCGCCAGCCTCATTCTAATATTTAAATGGTCAACCCGACTCCTGGGAGCGGGCGGGTTGGCTGCCCACCCCCTTCCGGAAGTGGGCGGGTTGGAGGCATGTGGGAGGCTGGTAGGGGTCGGGATTCAGATTTTTAACACTTTAACTTCCAACCCGACCTCAACCCACCCGTATTATTTTTTGGGTTAAATTCCCCCCAGAGAGACGGGGAGAGCCAGGAGAGAGGAAGGGATACACAGGGAGATAGATAGAGAGAGAGAGAGACAGAGACAGAACGACAGTTAGAGAGAGAGACAGAGAGAGACAGAAGGAGAGTGGAAAGAGGGAGAGAGAGAAGGAGATAAAGAAACAGAGAGAGAGACAGACAGAGAGAGCGCGAGACAGAAAGAGAGTGGAAAGAGGAAGAGAGATAAAGGGACAGAGAAACAGGGAGAGGCAGAAGAGAGGAGGGGATACACAGGGAGACAGATAGACAGACAGAGAAAAGGGGATAGAGGGGGGAGAGTGATGGTGAGGGAGGGGAGGTGCAGAGGAGAGAGCTAGACGGAGACAGTGACAAAAGATATGCGAGAGAAGGGGCGATAGAGGGGGAGAGAGCGACAGAGAGAGGAGAGAGGAGAGGTGCAAGGGTCAAGGATGTCTCGGCGCGGGTGCAGAACATTCTGGAGGGGGAGGGGGAACAGCCAGTTGTCGTGATACATGTTGGTACCAACGACGTAGCTAAAAAAAGGGAAGAGGTCCTACAAGTAGAATTTAGGGAGTTAGGAGCCAAGCTAAAAAGTAGGACCTCGAAGGTAGTAATCTCTGGATTACTACCAGTGCCACGTGCTAGTAAGAGTACAGAGAACAGGATAGTTAGGCTAAATACGTGGCTTGAGCAGTGGTGTAAGAGGGAGGGTTTTAAATTTTTGAGGCATTGGGACCAGTTTTGTGGTAGGTGTGACCTATACAAAAGGGACGGTCTACACCTGTGCAAAGATGGAACTGATGTTCTCGGGGTAAATTTTGATAAAGCAGTTCGGGAGCATTTAAACTAGTATGGCAGGGGGCTAGAAACCCATGTAGTGAAATAGAGGAAAGTGAAAGGCAGACAGAAATAAATGGTAAAAAGGAGAGGAACAAAAAACAAAGGGCCAAACTAATTCATAAAAAATGTGAGCATAAAAAAAGCCTGAGGGTTTTGTACCTTAATGCGAGAAGCATCAGGAACAAGGTAGATGAATTAGCTGTGGAAATAGAGGTTAATAATTATGATCTAATTGGGATTACGGAAACATGGTTGCAGGGTGAGCAGGGCTGGGAGCTTAACATACAGGGGTATTCAGTATTTAGGAAGGATCGACAAAAAAGAAAGGGAGGAGGGGTAGCATTGCTGGTAAAAGAGGGGATAAATGCAATTGAAAGGAAGGATATTAACTCAGTTAATACAGAATCTATATGGGTGGAGCTAAGAAATAGCGAGGGGCGAAAAACATTAATAGGAGTGGTATATAGGCCTCCAAATAGTAAAATAGAGGTTGGGGAGGGCATCACGAGGGAAATTAGAGAAGCGTGCAATAAGAGCACAGCTGTCATCATAGGTGACTTTAACTTACATATAGATTGGACTAGCCTAATCAGTAAAAATAATGAGGAGGAGGAATTCCTTGAGTGTTTAAGGGATGGTTATCTGGATCAATATGTCGAGGAACCAACTCGGGAACAGGCTATATTGGACTGGGTACTGTGCAATGAGAAGGGACTAATTAGTAATCTTGTTGTACGGGGACCCTTGGGTCAGAGCGATCATAACATGATCGATTTCTCACTCGAAATGGAGAGCGAAGAAATTGACTCAGAGACTCAGGTCCTGAATTTAAACAAGGGGAATTATGATGCCATTAGACGGGAACTGAGTAGGTCTGATTGGACAACGTTCCTGGGAGGACTGGAGGTAGATAAACAATGGCAAGCATTTAAAGATAGAATGACAAAATTGCAAAAATTGTTTATACCAATCTGGCATAAAAGGAAATCTAAAAAGGTGACTCAACCGTGGATAACAGGGGAAATTAGAGACAGCATAAAATCCAAAGATAGGGCGTATAAAATAGCCAAAAAACGCGCCAGAGCGGAAGATTGGGAACAGTTTAAGATAGAGCAAAGGAGGGCAAAGGGCTTAATCAAGAAGGGCAAAATAGCTTACGAAAGCAAGCTGGCGGAAAATATAAAAACTAACTCCAAAAGCTTTTATAAGTATATCAAGAGGAAAAGACTGGTGAAAACCAAAGTTGGTCCATTGCAGTCAGATACGGGGGAATATATAATGGGAAATAAGGAAATGGCAGACCAACTAAATGCATACTTTGGGTCAGTCTTTACGAAGGAAGACACAAAAAACCTCCCTGGGATATCGGGAAAAATAGGGACATTGGCAAAGGAGGAACTGACGCAAATCAATATCTCTAAGGATATGGTGTTAAGGAAGCTAAAGGGATTGAAGGCGGACAAATCCCCAGGGCCTGATAACATGCATCCTAGGGTACTGAAGGAGGTGGCCCTAGAGATAGCGGATGCACTAAGCATGATTTTTCAGAATTCATTAGACTCGGGAACAGTGCCCATGGATTGGAGGGTAGCTAACGTTACCCCACTATTCAAAAAGGGGGGTAGGGAAAAAGCAGGTAATTACAGACCTGTAAGCCTTACATCAGTTGTGGGCAAAATGCTGGAGTCCATCATTAAGGATGAAATAGCCGAGCACTTAGCAAATGGGGACAGGATAGGACAGAGTCAACATGGATTTACAAAGGGTAAATCGTGCTTGACTAATCTATTGGAATTTTTTGAGGGAGTAACTGGTAAAATAGATGGGGGAGAGCCAGTAGATGTGGTGTACCTGGACTTCCAAAAGGCCTTCGATAAGGTCCCACATAAAAGATTAGCATGGAAAATTGAAGCTCATGGGATAAAGGGGAAAGTATTGACGTGGATAGAGAACTGGCTGTCAGATAGAAAACAGAGAGTTGGAATAAACGGCTCATTTTCTGAATGGCAGGCAGTAACAAGTGGGGTACCACAGGGATCTGTCCTGGGTCCCCAGCTGTTCACAATTTATATTAATGACCTGGATCAGGGAGTCGAATGCAGCATTTCCAAATTTGCAGACGACACTAAACTAGGAGGGGGGGTGGGCTCAGAGGAGGAGACCAGGAAGCTCCAGAGCGATTTGGACAGACTGGGTGATTGGGCGGATAAATGGCAGATGCACTATAATGTGGACAAGTGCGAAGTTATCCACCTTGGGTGCAGGAACGGGAGGGCAAATTATTATTTAAATGGCAATAAATTGGGAGAGGGGGAAGTACAGAGAGACCTGGGTGTTCTTGTACACCAGTCACTGAAGGCGAGCATGCAGGTGCAACAGGCGGTCAAGAAGGCAAACGGTATGCTGGCCTTCATAGCAAAAGGGTTGGAATACAGGAACAGGGATACCTTGCTGCAGCTGTACAGGGCACTGGTGAGACCACACCTCGAGTACTGTGTACAGTTTTGGTCGCCTCATCTGAGGAAAGATGTTCTTGCCATGGAGGGGGTGCAGCGGCGATTCACCAGGCTGATACCAGGAATGGCGGGATTGACCTATGAGGAGAGACTATGTAGTTTAGGGATGTACACACTGGAGTTTAGAAGATTGAGAGGGGACCTCATAGAAGTGTATAAAATTCTGACAGGTCTAGACAGATTAGATGCAGAAGGAATGTTTCCCTTGGCGGGTGAGAACAGAACTCGAGGACATAATTTAAGGATAAGGGCTAAACCATTTAGGACAGAAATGAGGGGGAATTTCTTCACTCAGAGAGTGGTGAACCTGTGGAACTCATTGCCACAGAGGGCAGTGTACGCCAGCTCATTAAATATATTTAAGAGGGAATTAGATATATTTCTACAGGCAAAAGGGGTTAAGGGTTACGGAGAGAAGGCGGGGACGGGATACTGAATTGAAGGATCAGCCATGATCTCATTAAATGGCGGAGCAGGCTCGAAGGGCCGGATGGCCTACTCCTGCTCCTATCTTCTATGTATCTATGTAAGAGAGAGGGGGAGAGAGAGAAGGGAAAGGGGAGCAAGGGAAAGATAGATAGATAAAAGGATAGATAGATAGATAATTAGATAGATAGATGGAAGGATAATATATTTTTAAAATCTTATATCTGAATTGACTCCCTGTGTGAGGCACTTGCCTTCCTGTTGTTACACTTTTCGTGTGAACTTTTTCCTTTATATAGCTGAAGTTTGCAGTGAGATTTGTCGATGTAATCTCGTTACTCTGTGCAACCTGGTCTGTACGTTCGCGCAATTTTTTTATGTGCTCTGCCATTCTTTGCCTCAGGGTGAGAATCCCTCCTGTTCCAGCATTGATCCATTCAGTTGTCTTTTGACACCCTCATTATGGTGTTAAACTGAAGGCCTCAGCCTGTCTCAAAAGCCTGGGCTTCACCTGAATATTTCCCCCCTGACAACAGTGCGGAGGGAGGTGTCAATCACACCTGCTCATTCTAAGCACACGCAGTGTGCCGGATTTCCCAGCATGCAATCTGCCCATCACCCAGGTGTTGAAGGGTCAAAGGGCACATCCCCTCGGCCTGTCACCATTTCCAGAGTTCCTTTGCTTAGCTTTCCTAAAAGGCTTCGAAACAAACTGGAGACTGAAATACTGAAAGCTTTTTTTTTTGGACAAGGGACGAGTTTTTATAAATACTTTACAGCCCTTGCTCTTTTTGTTGTTGTTACGATTCCTTACCCAAAAACAGCAGCAACCCCTGGAAAGCTTGGCCATGTGAGAAGCAGCAGTCGTAAAAGCAGCAGCTCTTTGCAGCTTTCATGTTGGTTAATGTTTACAGGGAATGGATTTCTCTTTCTTTTACTCACTGTATATTTGCTTAAAAAAATCCTAGAATCCTACAGCACAGAAGGAGGCCATTCAGCCCATCGTGCCTGTGCCAGCTCTTTGAAAGAGCGATCCAATTAGTTCCACTTCCCTGCTCTTTTCCCAGAGCCCTGTAATTTTTTCCCTTCAAGTATTTGCCCGATTCCCTTTGGAAAGTTGTTATTGAATCTGCTTCCACCGCTTTTTCAGGCAGTGCATTCCAGATCATAACAAGTCGCTGCGTAAAAATAATTCTCCTCATCACCCCTCTGACTCTTTTGGGAATTATCGTAAATCTGTGTCCTTTGGTTACCAACTCTTCTGCAACTGGAAAAAGTTTTTCCTTATTTACTCTATCACAACCCTTCATGATTTTGAACACCTCTATCAAATCTCCACTTAACCTTCTTTGCTCGAAGGAGAACAACCCAAGCTTCTCTCGTCTCTCTGCTGAAGCATTTTTAAGACTTTATGATTTTTTTTGATAAATATAAAAACTTAGAAAGCATACAAGTGATGAACCACAAGCACTTTATGAGGTAACTTGCTTTTTGTTCATGGAAATTTATGTTTGTTAAAGACCGTATAAGTTGAGAAACTTGATCATCCTGTGATCGCACACTCCAAGAGTCAACTCCAGGAAACTACACTCACCCCCGCCCCATCATTCTTTGTCAATTCATTTTAACAAGCAGAAATACATTGAAGTTATAACATGGAAACAGGCCATTTGGCCCAATGTGTCCGTGTCGGCATTTCCCCTCCACCTGAGCAGATAGTTCCAATCACATTTACCCACCCCGTTCCCATATCCCTTCAACACCTTTTCCTTCATCCACCTCTCCAATCGAATCCTGAATGTTGACAACGTTTCTGCCTCAACCACGAACCCTGGCAGTGAATTCCACAACCTCACAGCTCTCGGAGTGAAGAGGTTTCTCCTGCCCTCTGTCCTAAATCTCCTAAATTTAATCTTGTATCTATGGTACCTTGATCTAGACCTCTCAACTACTGGAAACAGTCTGATTCTATCTACCCCATCCCATCCTTTCAAAATGTTAAACACTTCTCTCATATCGCCCCGTAATCTGTGTTACAATAAAAAGGACCCAATTTTTCAAGTCCTTCTTTGTATTTGTATTTCCTCACACCAGGCAGCATCCAAGTGACTCTGGGTTGTACCCTCTCTCTAAAGCCTCAATGTCCTTCCTATTGTGTGGAGCCCAGTACTGCACACAGTACTCTAACTGAGGTCTTATTAAAGTTTTATATAGGCTCATCATTCTCTCTTGGTTTTTATATTCTATAGCCTCTTGAGATAAAGCCTTGGATTCCATTAGCTTGTCTTACAGCCTTATCAACCTGAGGTGGTGCCTTTAATGTCCTGTGAATCTGTCCTCCAAATCTCTCTGCTCTTCACAGCACCGACCTACTTCCATTCACAGTATAATAGTTTTTTACTAAAATGCATCGCCTCACACTTACTGATTTGAAAATTTGCACTTAAATTCTCGAAGGTAAAAAACATGAAGATAGGAACCAGCTGCCCATGAGGGAATCACATGAGGGTTTGCAGCTTGCTTGTTCGTCATGGGCCAATTGCAGTCTGGGTCCTGTGCCCCCCTCCCCCACAAGGGTGTAAGACCAAGGGCTTCAACAGATAATTGCTAGGGGGCGGGGGGCAGTGGGGGTGAAATTAGCCTCTCTCCTTCCATCAGGGGACTTTGGGGCCTCCCCATTGCTGGCACGGGGACTACTGCCAGACTTAGCCTAAATTGGTCGGAGTGGCCAATGAAGGTCCCAGTAGGGGCAAGGGAAGGAAAATTCAACCCGAGGCTGTCTGACAGCTCGTTTTACCCCTTTCCTGCCACTATCCCACCCGATTCCAGCGGGGACAGCAGAGGGCAATCCAACCCTTACAGTCAGCTGCAGCTGCGACAATAAAAGTACCCATTTAGTTCAATAGCTCTCATAAGCTTCCTGATTACCTCATGAAATGTCGGAATGTGAGGGGGCGGAGGGAAGAAGCTGAGTGACCTTCAGGTCAGTCCATTACAATCTCCCCTTATCAAACCGTCTTCAAAGTCACACAGTGCAATTGAAATATGAGGGTCTGGGTTTAAATAGCGGGGGTAGGGGGCAAGGTGGGGGGCACATGAGGGTTTGATCCAGGGCTTTACTGAGGGACATGGACAAGAAAGAAAGAAAGAAAGAAAGGTGAATCCCATCCTACAGCACCTTTCACAACCTCAGGACATTCCAAAGTGCTTTACAGTCAATGAAGTACTTTTGAAGTGTAGTCAATGTTGTAGTGTAGGAAATGCAGCAGCCAATTGCACAGAGCAAGATCCCACAAACAGCAATGAGATAATGACCAGATAATCTGTTCTTTGCAATGTTGGTTGGTTGAGGGATAAATATTGGCCAGGAAACCGGGGAGAATTCCCCTGCTCTTCTTTGAATAGTGCCATGGGATCTTTTACGTCCACCTGAGAGAGCAGATGGGGCCTCGGTTTAACGTCTCATCTGAAAGACGGCCCCTCCGACAGTGCAACACTCCTTCAGTACTGCACTGGAGTGTCAGCCTGGATTATGTGCTTAAATCTCTGGAGTGGGGCTTGAACCCACAACCTTCTGACTCAGAAGCAAAAGGGCTACCCACTGAGCCCCGGCTGACACCGACCTCCAGCTCCCACCCAGACTGCAATCGGACAACTCCTAACAGTGAAGGATGGAACCTGGAACCTGGGGACCTCCTGAACTGTGCGGCTCAGCTCCTCACTGATTCACCAAACACTGGGCGGTGCTGATTAATTTCTCAAATATTATAGCTCGCTCAATATTTACATTGCACCAAATCCATTCCATTTGGCCTGCGATAACTATTTTGAGTCTGTAACAGAATGCATCTCTAATCCCAGTTTTCATCTATCCAATAGTGTGCATAAACACCCCCGAAACACTTGGAGTGAGACACGGTGATGCAACTTCATGCTGCCCACACTGTGCCTGACATTCTCCTAACAAGCAATGGCAAGTCAGCACAGTGCTCTGTTCTGGGCCACTTGCTGGACCGCATGCTGGTTCCTTACTCTGGTCCCACCCACACTGGTGCCGACCCACACTAGGACCCGAGCCCAGTTCCCCCGCTAGTATTTCAGACAGAAACCAATCACTCGGGAGTGTGATTGTAGCAGAATCCCACCCTGGAGAGTAGATAGGGAGAAACTGTTTCCAGTGGCAGGAGGGTTGGTAACAAGAGTACACTGATTGAAGGTAATTGGCAAAAGAACCGGGGGGAGATGAGGTGATTTTTTTAAAATAGGGAGGTGTTGTGATTTGGAATGCACTGCCTGAAAGGGTGGTGGAAGCAGATTCAATATTAACTTTCAAAAGGGAAATTAGATAAATAATTGAATCGGAAAATTTGCAGGACTATGGGGAAAGAGCAAGGGAGTGGGACTAACTGGATAGCTCTTTCAAAGAGCCGGCACAGGCATGATGGGCCGAATGGCCGCCTTCTGTGCTGTAGTGGGGTGAAATTCGGCTTCTTTGCGCCAGCCGTCAGCAGGGGCTGACTCAGGGCTTTGGAATTTCTGCTGGTATAAAAACAAGAGGCTTTAGCTAACGCACAGAGGTAAGTAGCACGGAGTAGAAATCAGGAAATTAGAGGCGCATATAACACGGGTAATACAGTAATCATGGGGGACTTTAATCTACATATAGACTGGGCAAACCAAATTTGCAGTAATAGTGTGGAGGACGACTTCATGGAATGTATGCAAGATAGTTTTTTAGATCAGTATGTTGAGGAACCAAGTAGGGAACAGGCTATTTTAGATCTAGTATTGTGTGACGAGAAAGGGTTAATTAATAGCCTTGTAGTAAAGGGGCCTTTAGGGAAGAGTGACCATAATATGATTTTATATTGAGTTTGAAAGTGATTTAGTTAAATCCGAAACTAGGGTCTTAAATCTAAACAAAGCAAACTATGTAGGTATGAGGGGCGAGTTGGCTAAGGTAGATTGGGAAACTGCATTAAAAGGTATGACGGTAGAGAAGCAATGGCAAGCATTTAAAGAATTATTAAATAATTTACAACAAATATACATTCCTTTAGGCACAAAACCCCACAGGAAAAGTGGTCCAACCGTGGCTAACAAGAGAAGTTAAAGATAGTATTAGATCAAAGGAAGAGGCTTATAATATTGTCAAAAAGAGTAGTAAGCCTGAGGATTGGGAGGATTTTAGAATTCAGCAAAGGAGGACCAAGAAATTGATAAAGAAAGGGAAAATACAATATGAGAGTAAACTAGCAAGAGACATAAAAACAGACTGTAAAAACTTCTATAGGTATGTAAAAAGGAAAAGATTAGCATAAGTAAATGTGGGTCCCTTACAGGTTGAGACAGGAGAAATTATAATGGGGAACAAGGAAATGGCAAAGAAATTAAACAAATACATGGGCCGCAATTTTACTAATGGAGGCGGCTTGAGTGCGGGTCCGCTGCTCGGAGGCTTTCTGACCCGCTCCCGGCAGCCGCCTCCCAGAACTTATGAATTTGTGTTGATTGGCCTCATTACGGCCGACGTGCGGGTCGCTCCAGGCAATCGCTTGGAGGCTGTCAGTTTCTCGCGTCTGATGACGCGTTGTTTGAATGAAAATTTAAAGGGGCCATGTCCCCTTTGGGAAAAATGTCAATGGGATGGATTGGTGCTGTATTATATAGAAAGGGGAGTTGACAGCATCTGTTCTGAACAAAATTTAATGAATGAAATTGCTGGTCATATTTTTCCAGAAAGATTTTTATGATTTTTTTATATATCAATTTCTAATCTGACTATGAAATGAAAAAGATGCCAGATTTGTTCCAATCATTGGCGTAGTGATATTAATGCTTTTTTCTCTTAAAGGTGCTGGCTACTGCAGGAACGGCAGCCCCAATAACTAAGGCTGCACCCAAGTTCAATGAGGGCTCTCTCCATGCTCTTGTTGAGGGAGTTAGAGGACATCAGGAGCTCCTCTTCCCTGGAAACGGAAGGAGGAGGCCTCCTCAACAAACCAAGGCAGCTTGGCTGCAAATTGCTGAGGAGGTGATCTCGAGGTCTGTGTGCAGACGCACATGGGTTCAGTGTGGAAAAAGGTTTAATCATCTGCTGAGATTATTTCAGATTTACAGCAATGGCTCACAGAGGGAAGACAAAGACGCAGAAAAGGAAGAAGCAGAAGAGGAGGAAGCAGAAGAGAAGGAAGCAGAAGGAAGGATGCAACTCAGGCAGCCCCTTTCTGGCCGGAATATACGGGATGGAATCATCCGCCTGCGGTACCAGTGACCACAACCCCAATTCCCCTTTCAACATTTGTCCCACATTTTACCTTCCCTCTGTTACTGACCAACACAGCCTCCTGTTGGCCACAATGCTGAAATAAAAGCCACCACAAATCAAACTTTCCAATCAAACTTTATACATCGATCCATTCAATTTGACATCAAGAAATCAACTCATCGCCCTTAGTGGCTATCTTGTGTATGCCTTTGTCTATCCTACTGATGTTGTGCAGTGCTACCCCAGAGGAAGGCAGTTGACTTTCAGTCGGGGACATTGCAAATGACCTTACTGGTCGACCTTGAGGAGCTAGTGGCTGGGAGTGTCAAATCAAGTGACGGTGTTTCCTCTTCTTCTTTTCTTTGCTCTCCTCTCCCTCTTCTAGGTCAACCATTGGCTGGGCAGGCTGGATTTCTTGGGTGTCTGAAATGAGGAAGGCACAAGGATAGGGTTGTGGCGAGGGGAAGGCAGGAAATCAAGAGCTGCATGCTTACACAATGTGCAGCTTGTACATCAGTAGAGAGTGTGGGATGATGAGAGGGAAGTATATTGTGGTGTTCCCCAGGGGTCAGTATTAGGACCACTGGTCTTTTTGATATATATTAATGACCTGCCCATGAGTACACAGGGCATAATTTCAAAGTTTGCAGATGACATGAAACTCGGAAATGTAGTAAACAGTGAGAAGGATAGTAACAGACTTCAGGAGGACATAGAGAGGCTGGTGAAATGGGCAGATACATGGCAGATGAATTTAACGCAGAGAAGTGTGAAGTGATACATTTTGGAAGGAAGAATGAGGAGTGGCAATATGAACTAAATGGTGCAATTTTAAAGGGGGCGTCGGAACAGAGAGATCTGGGGGTGTATGTACACAAATCTTTAACGGTGGCAGGACCAGTTGAGATAGCTGTCAAATAAAGCAAGGAAGTTATGCTAAACCTTTATAAAACATTGGGTAGGCTTCAACTGGAGTATTTGTTTTGTACGCAGCGAGTTGTTGTGATCTGGAATGCGCTGCCTGAAGCAGATTCAATAATAACATTCAAAAGGGAATTGGATAAATACTTGAAGGGAAAAAATTGCAGTGCTATTGGCAAAAGAGCAGTGAATTGAGACTATTTGGATAACTGTACGAAAGAGCCGGTACAGACATAATGGGCTGAATGGCCTCCTTCTGCGGTGTATCATTCTACGATTCTATGGCCTGTGCCCCAGTCCTATTGAAGGAGACCAGAGGTAGATGGAAGGAGCTGATTTAAGGCTTGCTGCACAAAGGTAACAAGCAGATAAAGTCGGTATAATCCATTCTTGCGGCCTTGTTTAACACTATATTGTATTTTGGATTGCTTTTAATGTGTGCTGAGACAGGTCATTTCTGCTGGCACGGGTCAACACAGAGGTCCCCATCCGTGGCTGCACTTCTAAACCATTCAGTAGCCCTGGCTCATGTCTGTGTTGGTCGCTGGTCTTCTTAGCATTGTTAGTGTTCCAGCAAGCTACACTCCTGTCCCACTCCCCTCCCACCATCCTGCCCGGACCTGTACTGTACACTGTGGGCGTCTGATTAGACAACTCCTACAACTTTAATCAAAAAGGGATTCTCTCAGTTTCTAATATATTGTGCAATAATCCAGGAGCATCTCTTCAATAATGAATCATCTGGCTGTGGCTGGTGCGGAGAGATTCTCTCAGCAGGTGTGAAACCTTCAATGATTTCTTACAAAGTTACATCGAGTCTACAGCACAGAAACAGGCCATTCAGCCCAACTTGTCCATGCTGGTGTTTCTGCTCCACACGAACCTCCTCCCACCCCTCTTCATCTCACCCTATCAACATATCCTTCTAGATTCGGCGCGATTGCCATCAAAGGCTATGCTTATTGAAGTAGAACTGCGTTCTTTGACATATGACCCTCAGTACCTGATTATTCTCCCGTCCCTTCTCGAAAGTACTGGCTGATGCTGGTGTTCAGATACCTCCCCTCCACCCACCCGGTGCCAGACGCTCTCTGACATGAATCTTGTCATTCATGTATGAAGTAATCCTGGGCGGCCTGCTGGTGGCGCTGTCCAGGGAGAGTATAAATACTCGGGCATGGGCCCAGCTTGCTTAGGACATTCCTCAACAGGAACTAGTGTAGGACACAACTAGATCTCCATGTTGTAAAACAGTTGATTAAAGCTTTGTTTAACGCTTAGACCAAGTGCCTCGTAGTTTTCTTACGTCACTCTCCATTGCTCACCTCAGGGGGCATTTATTTTGGGGGCGAGCTTGGGAATTCCAGGGGAATTGCAGTGGGATGAGACTTCTGGCCACCACCGTGCCACACGTGATTTAACACACCACTTAATCCACGGGGTGACCGCGGGGGGTGGTGGGGGGGGGGGGTCGTTGCATAGTTTGGCGGAAGGCAACAGCCAGAGACATAACAAAGCCTTCCTATTTGGACTGTGCCGGCAGTAGGGGGGAGTGTAACTCTGACAGGGCGGAGACTAAGGTCTTGTCGGGGGGAGGGGGCGATCCCAGAGAGAGGACCGACTGTAGGGGGGAGTGTCACTCTGACAGGGGGGAGACCGAGGCCCTGGGGTGGGGGTGAAGGTGTTTCCGAAAGAGAGAGAACCGGCTACTTTTACCAATGCTTCCAATGGAGCAAAAAGGGGTCATTAGTTGGACAGTAATCGATGTCCTGGGGAGGGGGCTTTAGTTGGACAGTAATTGATGTCCCCCCTGGGGAGGGGGCTTTAGTTGGACAGTAATCGATGTCCTGGGGAGGGGGCTTTAGTTGGACGGAGACGATATCCCCCTGGGGAGGGGGCTTTAGTTGGACAGTAATCGATGTCCTGGGGAGGGGGTTTTAGTTGGACAGTAATCGATGTCCTGGGGAGGGGGCTTTAGTTGGACAGTAATCGATGTCCCCCCTGGGGAGGGGGCTTTAGTTGGACAGTAATCGATGTCCCCCCTGGGGAGGGGGCTTTAGTTGGACAGTAATCGATGTCCTGGGGAGGGGGCTTTAGTTGGACAGTAATCGATGTCCTGGGGAGGGGGCTTTAGTTGGACAGTAATCGATGTCCTGGGGAGGGGGCTTTAGTTGGACAGTAATCGATGTCCTGGGGAGGGGGCTTTAGTTGGACAGTAATCGATGTCCTGGGGAGGGGGCTTTAGTTGGACAGTAATCGATGTCCCCCCTGGGGAGGGGGCTTTAGTTGGACGGAGACGATATCCCCCTGGGGAGGGGGCTTTAGTTGGACAGTAATCGATGTCCTGGGGAGGGGGCTTTAGTTGGACAGTAATCGATGTCCTGGGGAGGGGGCTTTAGTTGGACAGTAATCGATGTCCTGG
Organism: Squalus acanthias; assembly: GCA_030390025.1. Lineage (NCBI taxonomy): Eukaryota > Metazoa > Chordata > Chondrichthyes > Squaliformes > Squalidae > Squalus > Squalus acanthias. The sequence continues at coordinate 27,346 of JASTWF010001537.1, forward strand.
GGAGGGGGCTTTAGTTGGACAGTAATCGATGTCCCCCCTGGGGAGGGGGCTTTAGTTGGACAGTAATTGATGTCCTGGGGAGGGGGCTTTAGTTGGACAGTAATCGATGTCCTGGGGAGGGGGCTTTAGTTGGACAGTAATCGATGTCCTGGGGAGGGGGCTTTAGTTGGACAGTAATCGATGTCCTGGGGAGGGGGCTTTAGTTGGACAGTAATCGATGTCCTGGGGAGGGGGCTTTAGTTGGACAGTAATCGATGTCCCCCCTGGGGAGGGGGCTTTAGTTGGACGGAGACGATATCCCCCTGGGGAGGGGGCTTTAGTTGGACAGTAATCGATGTCCTGGGGAGGGGGCTTTAGTTGGACAGTAATCGATGTCCCTCCTGGGGAGGGGGCTTTAGTTGGACGGAGACGATATCCCCCTGGGGAGGGGGCTTTAGTTGGACGGAGTCGATGTCCTGTGTGGTTGCATTGTTTGCAGTCAGTCTTCCGGCCTTCTGAAGGCTCCATACAGACCCACTGGATTTATCGGCAGGCGCACTGGCATGACTTCCTGGACTGGTCCCCCCCAAATTCTTGCCGCCCCTCTCCCTCTTGTAGGCGAATCATCTGCTTCGTGCCCTCCACCCACCTCTGAAATTATGACCCTGAGTTTTCAGGCTATTCGGCTCTGGAGGTCATCATAGCCGTACCTGACCCTCTTCTGACAGGAGGCCTAGACAACAACAACAACAACATCTAGGTATACGGTGCTTTTAACGTAGTAAAACATCCCAAAGTGCTTCACAGGAGTGTTATCAAACAAAATTTGACACCGAGCCTCATAAGGAGATATTAGGGCAGATGAGCAAAAGCTTGGTCAGAGAGGTAGGTTTGAAGTGGTGTCTTAAAGGAGGAGAGAGAGTTAGAGAGGCGGAGAGGTTTAGGGAGGGAATTCCAGAGTTTAGGGCCTCGGCAGCTGAAGGCACGGCCGTCAATGGTGGAGCGATTAAAATCGGGGATGCGCAAGAGGCCAGAATTGGAGGAACGCAGAGATCTTGGAGGGTTGTAGGGCTGGAAGAGGTTAGAGAGATAGGGAGGGGCGAGACCGTGGAGGGATTTGAACACAAGGATGCAAATTTTAAAATTGAGGTTTTGCCGGACTGGGAACCAATGTAGCTCAGAGAACACAGGGTTAATAGGTGAACAGGACTTGGTGCGAGTTAGGATACGGGCAGCAGAGTTTTGGATGTGTTGAAGGTGTAGAATGGGAGGCCGGCCAGGAGAGCCTTGGAACAGTCAAGTCTGGAGGTAACAAAGGCATGGATGAGGGTTTCAACAGAAAGGGTGTGGGATGAATGGCAGTCAGCCTGCTGCTGACTCAGAGCACCCACGCACCATTCTATCGTTAACCTGCGGGAGGTCATCACTTGGGCCAGCTCCTAATGAGCTGCAAAGCATGGTGTTCCAGCTCACACACTGGCAGCTGGTGGGTTGGCTTTACAGCTTTGAAAAAGGAGCGTGGGATGAATTATGTATTTCATACTCTCAGCTCTCCACACAGAGTCCTTTCCCCTGTTAATGCACATTCAGAGCTCTTGCAGCAACATCAGTGGGTCACTCTCTTTCCCTAATGAGCAACTCTGTTATTTTAATTCCCTGCCGCTGTCACACTCAGAGTGAGCTGCATTTCATCAGAGAGACAGGCTCTGAGCATACTGTATGGAATAGAGACTGCAGTCCTCGATTTTAACCCGCTCCGCGCCCAATGAGAATGGGACATGCGGGATGGGGGAGATGGAGGGATTAAAGGTTAAAATCCTTGCAGCGGCCTACTCACCCAAGTGCCATTTCACCAGGTGGGTTCTGGCCACCTAGCCAGGGCAGGCCCAGGAACCTCATTGAACTTCAAGAGTTGAGGTCTGATGACGTCATTCAGACCCCAGCGTTATTCTATCTCTGGACGACCGTGTCTCGCGGCCGATATGGGCCTCACCACAGACCTTCGGGCCTTCGCATTGGCTCTCGCTGCTTTCCCAGAATTCAGCAGAGTTGTCATGGATGCCATTTCGAGGACACTTTTAGGGCAATTTTACCACCAGATGGTGTCTCTTCATGTCCCACCTGCTCCCCGAAGGTGCGGACTTCGGTACCACAAGTACCGCACATCCCTTGCACAATTGGCTGTTCTTAATGTGTGACCTTAAACATGGATTGTCATCAAGCTTTTGCACCGTGGAGTCCATCACAAGGAAGCCCAATGCAGAATTACAATCAGGAACATGTTGTCTCTCTCTCTCTCTCTTTCTCACTCTCTTCTCTACTCTCATTCTCTCTCTCTCCTCCCTCCTCTCTCTATCTCTCACTCCACTCTTGTCTCTAGTGCTGTCCCTGTCCTCTCTCCTCTTTTTCTCCTCACTCCTCTCTCTATCACTCTCCTCTCTCTCCTCTCCTCTCTCCTTTCTCTTCCCCTCTCACTCCTTCTTTCTCTCCTCTCTCTCCACTATCTCTTTGTCTCTTGCTCTCTCTATTTATCTCTCTGTCTCTCTCTCTCTCTCTATATATATATATATATATCTCACTCTCTCTCTGTCTCCTCTATCTCTCTCTTTTGCTCTCTCTCTCTCTCTCTTGCGTTAATGGGCCCTATTAAGCCCTCCCAGCGCGTTACCCAGCCCGATTAAATGGCGCGGGTCTGATGACATCATCCATGACACATTTTCAGCCGGTATATTTAAAGGGGCCATGGCCACATTGCATTTGAAGGTTTATCTAGGAGTGTGCAGTCACTGCACTGGAGCGTTTGATTGTTCCAAACACTTGGAAACATGACTGCACAGAGGCAGAGGGCTGCACCCAGGTTCTCCGATGACGCCCTCCATATGCTTGTGGAGGGAGTCAGAGCACGCAGCGAGGTCCTCCTCCCTTCTGATGGGTGGAAGAGACCTCCCCAGGAGACAAAAAGAGTCTGGCTCCAAATAGCAGAGGCGGTCAACAGCAGGGATGTGGTCAGGAGGGCCTGGGTGCAGTGCCGGAAACATTTCAATGATCTCATTCAATCTGGAAAGTTGAGTCCAAAGCCACACTCAACTTCATCCTGCTGTGCCTCTCAGCACATCCCCATCACTCTGCCTTCCCAACCCTACTCCTGCACATCCTTACTCACACCAACATACCTTGCACGTCCACCCATCCCTCTCTCTCTATCTACATTATCACATCCCCATCTTACTAGCCACCCCTCACCTCATCCTAATGCAATCATGCCAACTAACACACAAGGAGGCCACTTGACATTGCCACCCCATTCCATCATAGCCTCCCTCTAAAGATCTAACCCATCCATTCCTTACACTCATTCCATCACTCTCACTCAACCTTCTCTTCTTTCCCTCCTTGCAGGAAAAGCGAGCCCACAATAAGAGGGAGAGGGAGAGAAGTGGAGGTGGAACGCCATCATTTACCACCCACACAACAGCAGAGGAGGCTGCGTTAGAAGTATCAGGATTCACCGAGCAGCTGGAGGTGGGAGACGGAGAGAGGGGGACATCTCAACAACCTGGTGACAGAATTACATATCATACAGCTACATGGCATACATCAGCCACTGAATGGTCATCATGTGTGTAAGGTGTTTGGTTTCCTCGTCCTTACAAGGGTTCTTTGACTCTGGGTTTTACAGGAACAAAATGGTAGATGACACAAAGGTTTAGGTTCAACCCAAAACTGTTACTTTATTAAAACCAACAAAACACAGACAAAAACCTGTTGAGATTTGGCTGAAACTTACAATCACCCATCCGGCCGGTCATTACCGTTGTGGATTGTAGGCCTGGATCGGAGATGACCTGTTCCCCGTCCTCCTTTATCTGACTGCAGCTGCCTACACAGTGCAAACCCCTTGTAGAGTCAACTGATACTTACAATCACCCGTCCGGCTGGTCGTGGCCGACGTCGATTGCAGGCTGGGAGCTGGAGATGACCGTCTTCCCTTCCTTCTTACACCTGGCAGTTGCTGTAGTCAGAGCTAGCTTCCGAGAGAGAGAGCTGTGGTGTGTTCCTTCTTATAGTTCTTTTAGTCACCTGGCCCCATGCTGGGCCTCCCCCAACCAGTTTCGGTTGTCGGTTTGCTGAACTGTCCGACATTCACACCTCGTCAACCTGTAATGTGATTTCTATTACTGTTGATGGGCGGTTGGCTGATTGTCTGCTCGGGACTCGTGTATCTTCCATTCATGTCAGGAAGTCGATCGTGACCCCCATTGTTTCAGTTAAACTCAGAGTATTGTCCGGATGTTAATTTTTCCCATCGAAACTAATCATGATTCAAGGCCTCACAGTTCAATGTCAATGTCCTTTTCAGAGTTAATCATGAGTCAAAGCTTTCATTGTCCAGTATCAATGTGTTCTCCAAGAACTGCAGACTTTTCACCTTTTCTGTGCCTCGAAGTTTAACCATTTCATGCCCTTACCACTGGGCCAAACAGGCTTTCAGCATTTTGCTGTTGTACAGGGTTTTTTTTATTGAAATCTACATGTGCATAATGGTTTCTGCACCCATTATTCATATGGCATATCTAATTCATCTCTTTACTCTCCCACAGATCCATCAAAAGCCCCCCCGCCACCCCCCCAACTGTCCAGGAGGAAGAGGAAGACGACTCCTCAGAGGAGCCTCCAGCCTCTGAGGGCGCAGCGTCACCAGACATGAGCGCACCCAGCACCAGCGCAGAGACGCACACCTCGGTGGGTCCCACGCGAGATAGAGTAGTGTTGTCACCGGGTCCGTCACAAATCACAACCGAGCAACAGCAGATGGTGGAGACAGGGACAGCAGTGGAGACTCCTCGTCAGAGGGCGCAGGACGCTCCCAGCTCTGCTCAGCCTCAGGGGCCATCCAGAAAGAGGGTGATCCTGGAGGGGCAGGAACAAGCGCAGGAGGCACTGACAGGTTTTGTGACTGTGATGTCTGCAAATGTTCAGAGAATGGAGGAGCCCATCTCCAACATGAGCACCACCGTGTCGCAGGCGATGATGACTGTAGGCTCTTCCATGTAAAGGATGACCACCTGCACAGAGCAGGTGATGTGCCATTCACATGAGCATATGCTATCTATACAGAATAGATAGCTATCTATGGACAATAGGTGGGTATCTATGGAGGATAGATGGCAGAGGCTCATAAATCTCCTCTCTAGGAGCGATGTCAGTGTAGACGTGGGTCCTCATGTCTCCACTGCTGTGCAGGAAGGTGCTCTCCAGCTCCTTGCTAGCAGGAAAGTGCGGGCGGCCCAGGAGAGGGATGATGGTGAGAAGGGACATGGAAGTGTGGGCTCCTCTCAAAGCACTTACACTTCTCCACCGTTGCCACCCCCTCAGTCAGAGCCCCAGATGCCTCCTCAGATCACAATGGCCGAGTCTGCCCCGTACAGTCGCAGGAGGAGCAGACTTTGGCGGGGCCATCAGAAGCTCCAAAGCCCAGAGGACATCCGCCAAGAGTGTCTAAGCAGTCTCAGCAGGGAAGTGAGCAGTGTCATAAATCGCAAGTAACAACTCAGGAAGTACTACTGGGCGGCCAGCTGGGGCGCCGTCCAGGGAGTATAAATACTCAGGCATGGGCCCACCTTGGGGAGAGACAATCTGGAAACAGGAAGCTAGTGACTGCTAACTAGACCTCCATGTTTTGTTACAAGTTGATTAAAGCCTTGCTTTATGTTCAAGTGCGTAGTGAGTCTTTATTACGTCAATTTAATCAACTTGGTATCGTCTCCACGCTTTGGGTGATTCGGAACAACCAGCTGCAACTCGAACCACAGAAGGGAACTTGGGCAAGAAACTGATCCATCATGGAAAAACTCCTTAGACCCGCTCGTCTCGACCTGGACCCGAATGCACCTGCGGCAGCAAAGGTATGGAAGCATTGGTTTCGTACCTTTAGCAACTTTCTTGAAGAATGTGGGGCGGATGTCCCTAATAAGTTACGAATGCTTATCAACTACGTGTCTCCTCATGTGTATGATTATATTGAGGACTGTATAGACTATGACGCTGCTATCGAAATCTTACAGCAGCTATATGTCAAGTCCCCAAATGAAATCTTTGCTCGACACCTACTGGCCACAACTCGGCAGCAGCCTGGGGAATCACTCGATGAATTTCTCCAGAAACTTCGCAGGCTCAGCAAGGATTGTAACCTTAAAGCAGTTTCAGCTGAACAGTATCAAGAGGAACTAATCTGCGATTCCTTTATCAATGGAATCGCGTCCCCTTTTATACGTCAGCGCCTGCTGGAAAATAAAACCCTCAATTTACGGGCTGCTTATGACCAGGCGTGTTCCTTGGACTTGGCCAAGAAAAATGCAGACACTTATCTCCCACCACGTGCACGGGCGGCGGCTATCTCCTTTAATGAGTCTTTCGGTAGGTCTCGGGCGGATGCCCCCACTGATGTTGACTCTACTCTAACAGACGACGACCCTACCCTAGAGGCCTTCGCTGATGACGACCCCGCCCTAGCAGCATCCTGGCAATCAGGAAGAAAGTGTTTCTTTTGTGGAGGGGCGTGCCATCACAGAAAATTTTGCCCGGCTCGTAATGTGACCTGCAATCATTGCAGCAAGAAAGGACACTTTTCCAAGGTATGCCAGTCATGGGCCTTTGCTAACAAGAAAGGCCGCTCCTCTAAAGTATACCGGTCGAGAGCTCCTGTTAGCTTCACAGCTGCTATCTATGGAGCTGCTCCTCCCCCAAGAACTACTGTTAAGGCTACAGTTGCCGAAGGGAAAATTGCCCCTCCTCCCATCACGGCTGTTTTTCCCCAAAGTTTGTCCCATGCAGCCACGAAGGTTTCAGTAAATGGGCACACTCTAAGCGCGCTAATCGACTCCTGCAGCTCTGACAGCTTCATTAGTAAGCGGGCTGTCAACAGGTTAAAACTGCACATTTATCCCTCGGACAGGGAGATTGCAATGGCTCTGACGACTCTGACCACCAATTCTTCTGGCTTCTGTCTGGTCAACCTCATCCTCAACGGCCGCACGTATCTCTCCACCCGGCTCGGAGTACTCGCAAACTTATGCAGCGATGTGCTTCTGGGACAGGACTTCCAGAAGCAGCACAAGAAGATCACTTTTGAGTTTGGAGGGTCAAGGCCGGAGCTTACCATTTCTAAGGTGCCGTTTTGTGCACTCTCGGCGGCCTTACTCGGTGAACCCTCCCTGTTTGCCAATCTTCCCCCCCGCTGTAAACCCATAGCCACCAAATCGCGGCGCTTTAGCCAAGATGATCGAGCGTTTATTGAGGCGGAAATCTCTCGCCTTTTAGTCGACGGTATTATCGAGCCATGTTCATCTCCCTGGCGGGCTCAGGTCGTCATCGTGAGGAATCCCTTAAAACAACATAAAAAACGTCTGTGTATCGATTATTCGCAGACTATTAATCTATATACCGATCTGGATGCCTACCCGCTGCCACGCATAGATGACATGGTCAACAACCTTGCCAAATACAAGGTATTCTCGACCTTCGATTTAAAAAGCGCGTACCATCAGGTGCCACTGCAAGACTCCGACAAGAAGTATACGGCCTTTGAGGCCAATGGTCGGCTTTTCCAGTTTCGCCGCCTTCCATTCGGGGTCACCAATGGGGTGGCCGTCTTCCAACGGGCCATGGATGGCCTAGTCCGGCAAGAGAACTTGACGGATACCTTTCCGTATTTAGACAATATCACTATTGCCGGCCATGATCAAAAGGAGCATGACGCCAATCTTCAGAGATTTTTTGACGTACTCCGCCGTCGCCACTTAACGTTAAACGAATCCAAATCGGTGAAGTCGGTGCCATCGGTGAACATTCTTGGCTACTGGGTGGGCAACGGTGTTATTAAACCGGACCCAGAGCGACTTCGTCCACTTCAGGAGCTCCCTCCCCCGACGAACCTCGGCTCTCTTCGTCGGGCACTTGGCATGTTTGCTTATTACGCAAAATGGATACCACACTTCTCCGATAAAATACAGCCCCTGCTCCATGCGAAGTCTTTTCCATTGGAAGCTACGGCTATTTCTGCCTTCAACCTCCTCAAACGACAGCTGGAGAAAGCCACGCTTCGCTCCATTGACGAAAATCTTCCTTTTGTGGTCGAATGCGATGCATCGGAGGTGGCGATCTCCGCTACCTTGAATCAAGGTGGCCGACCCGTGGCATTTCTATCCAGAACCTTGCAGGGTAGCGAGCTCCATTACCCCCCCGTCGAGAAGGAGGCTACGGCCATCATCGAGGCTGTACGCCAATGGGGTCATTTTCTTGCTCGGCGTCATTTTACGCTTATAACTGACCAGCGCTCTGTGGCCTTCATGTTGGATAACCGGAGGTGCACGAAAATCAAAAATAATAAAATTCAACTCTGGAGGATGGAGCTGGCTGCCTTTGGATATACTATCTGTTACCGACCCGGCAAACAGAACGTGGCCCCAGATACCTTCACACGGGCATTTTGCTCCTCAATGTCAACGTCGACTCTGGCGGATTTGCATATGGACTTATGCCATCCTGGTGTGACCCACATGTTGCACTTTGTGCGCTCCAAAAATCTACCATTTTCAACCGAGGACGTAAAGAAAACATGCTCCTCCTGTAAGATTTGTGCAGAATTGAAACCACAATTCTTTCGCCCATCAGATGGCTTACTCATACATGCAATGCAGCCTATGCAGAGGCTCAGCATAGACTTTAAAGGGCCATTGCCTTCGTCGACAAGGAACACCTACCTACTTACGATGGTGGACGAGTATTCACGCTTTCCCTTCGCCTTCCCCTGCCCTAATATGCTTACCTCTACGGTAATTAAATGCCTCGATCAGGTCTTTTCCCTTTGCGGGACGGCCAATTTTATCCACACTGATCGGGGTCCCTCCTTTATGTCGAGTGAACTTAAAAGTTATCTCTCCCAACGGGGAATCGCCTCAAGTAGGACGACACCATATCACCCAATCGGTAACGGACAGGTTGAACGATACAATGCCATCATCTGGAACGCTGTCCATCTGGCACTAAGGTCACGCAACCTGCCGGACCAGCAGTGGGAAACGGTGCTCCCCGACGCGTTACACTCTATCAGGTCTCTTCTCTCCACATCTACTAATGTCACACCTCATGAGCGATTCTTCAAATTCCGGCGTCGCTCTACACATGGGACGTCTCTACCGTCATGGTTGGTGGCTCCAGGCCCGGTACTACTCCGGAGGTTCGTCCGGTCTGCCAAAAACGACCCTCTCGTTGACGAGGTGGAGTTAACGGAGGTAAACCCCACGTATGCGCACGTACGGTACCCTGATGGCCGGGAGACCACCGTCTCGCTCCGAGATCTGGCTCCCTGCCCAACCGGTCACACGGGCCCGAATGATGAAGGATCCCCCGACAATGATATCAACACTCCGCACCCCTATGAAAATGACGCCCCGCCTGGGACATCGGGGGATCTGCCGGCAACGCTACCGGATCAACTCAGGGAGCTGGACGCTCCCCGTAGGATGGCCACCCGAAACCAGGACGCCGGACAATCTCCAGCCACGACCCGGGATGAGGCCAGCTCAGCACCTGTGGGGACCCGCACCCGGAGTCATGATATTCCCAGTCCTCCACAGGATGATCAAGATGACGCGGACTCTACTGACTTACCGGTACGGGCCAAGCGACCCAGGGACCAGGACACGATCCGGGGAGACGTGCCTTCCAGTCACAAGCAGAGAGCTAAACGTCTGCGGCTATTTCTGGTCCGCCTAGTCCGTTAAAGGAAGACTGGACTTCCAAACCTTTTAGGGAGGAAGAATGTCATAAATCGCAAGTAACAACTCAGGAAGTACTACTGGGCGGCCAGCTGGGGCGCCGTCCAGGGAGTATAAATACTCAGGCATGGGCCCACCTTGGGGAGAGACAATCTGGAAACAGGAAGCTAGTGACTGCTAACTAGACCTCCATGTTTTGTTACAAGTTGATTAAAGCCTTGCTTTATGTTCAAGTGCGTAGTGAGTCTTTATTACGTCAAGCAGGCTGCCTCTACCTCTGCTGAAGCCACAGGGGTAGCACCTTGTAGAAGCACGCAGAAGAGAAAGATGACACACAAGTAGATTCACAAGGGTAAGCACTTGGGTGTTTTATTCAATGTTTTGATGTTTTAATGTGATGGCAACCATAAAAATCTTTATTTTCACTACTTTCAGGTCTTGGAGAAATTTGTGTGCACCTTTGGAAGTGGCTTAGTGAGTTACAGTGAATGGTGAGACATAATAGAACCACCTGCAATGATGGTCAGTGTGAAAGGAATGGCTTGGTCATTGTGGAGATGGTTTATGGTTTTGCTTTGGGGTGGTGCCAACCTGGTGCAGCATGTGACAGCCGTATGGGTGTACAGCATAAGGTTAAGTAAATCTGGCCAGGATGAGGCCATCCCTGGCCTCCCGGGCAGCAATGTGCTCGGGTGCTGATGCCCTCTGTCCTGTGCAGCATCAGGTGATTGCGGAGAAGGTTGGTGGTGTTGTTGTTGGTGCTGATGGTGTGCCTGGTGCTGCTGGTGTTGGGGCTCATGGTGGTCAGATTCTGAGGACCAAGGTGAGACGGCATAAATGGCACCCATGCAGCTGGAATAGATGGCAGATCAAGTAGAGATGGCAGAAGCAATCTGTCAATGGTGAGAGAGGTTCTTCCAATGAGGAGACACTGGATGGAGACTTTGCTGGAAAGACTTGCAGCCTGTAGAAAATTAAATCTGTGCTTTCAATGTATTCAGCAACAGCTTCTGCACGAGAAAAGTGATCAGCTGTGAGGTCGGAACTTTTATAATACATTTACTGCTGTCAAGTAATCAGCTGGATCAATGGCCACTCAACTCCCGCCTCAGGTTGACAGATGTGGTCCCTGAGCTGTGTGAATCCCGTGACCATGCAGGGAAATTTGAAATGTAGGGGGGAAAAAGGCCCTTAAGTGTCTGACAACAAGCTTATAATGATTTGAATTAGGTCGCCCGCCTCTGCCTGTCTGATCACTGCCGCACTGGCAAACATGCCCGAGGGAAAGGCACGTGGGGGCGGGATGACGGTGGGTTCCTGATCCGCTTTGATTTTTATCAAATTTCCCACCCAACCCGCCTCCGATCGCACCCGCATGGACCCCAGAAAATTCTGGACAGTGTGTCTGGCTCAGTAAGGGGAGGAGAGAGATCACCGGAACACCTTGCTACTGCGGGAGGCCTCTTGCTGACTTTATGACAGGGAAACCAACCTTTGGAAACCTCACTGGACAAGCCAGCCTGGTGGGAATTCTGTCCGATGACACTGTCCTGCCTCTTTCCCTGTGGCCCAGATAGGTTTCAGAGGAACCCGATCTCACATCAGGTGCAATTCTAAAACCCACAATGAAAAGGGGCAGAGAGTCTGTGTAAACGGGCACAGATCCAAATTCATATGCCCCCTGCCTGGGCTGCCTGATTATTGGATGCCCAAGATGGAGGACTGTCAGAACCAGCTTCTGTTGAAAAAGGGAGATAGAACAAGTCTAGGGAACTATAGACCAGTTAGCTTAATGTCAGTGGCAGGAAAGATAATGGAATCCTTACTCAAAGATGCAATAGAAAAACATCTAGAAACTGAAAATATAATAAAGAGTAGTCAGCCCAGATTCTAAAAGGGAAGAGCATGTTTGACCAACCTTATTGAATTTTTTGAAGAAGTAACAGAAAGAGTAGATAAGGGTAATGTAGTAGATGTAATATATCTAGATTTCCAAAAAGCCTTTGATAAGGTAGGATCATGACTGAGGTCAGAACATGTGAAGTCAGGAGACAATTAGCAAAATGGATAGCAAGCTGGCTACAAAAGAGAAAACAGAGAGTAGGAGTTAAATGTAATTACTCCGATTGGCAAATGGTGGGAAGTGGTGTTCCACCAGGATCAGTGCTGTTTTTCACCATTTACATAAACGATTTTGACTCAGGAATTGGAAGCACAATTTCAAAATTTGTGAACGACATCATTTGGGGGGTATAGTTAATACAGAGGAGTGTTGTGACAAAGTATAGTAAGAAATTAATAAACTTTCAGAATGGGGGTGTAATTGGCAAATGAACTCCCATATAGATAAGTGTGAGGTTGGGCATTTTGGTAGGAAGAATAAGAATGCCACATACTCCTTGGAAAACAAGCGTCTAAATGGGGTAGAGGAGCAGAGGGATCTGGAGGGTACAGATACACAAATCACTAACAGTAGTGATGCAGGTAAATAAGCTCATAAAAAAAGCAAACAAAGCATTGGGGTTCATTTCTAGACGTATAGAATTGAAAGGCAGGAGGTTATGTTAACTTGTGTAGAACCTTGGTTAGACCACACTTGGAGTACTGTGAACAGTTCTGGTCTCCATATTACAAAAAGGATATACAGGCACTGGAGAAGGTGCAAAAAAGATTTACTAGAATGATAGCAGAACTGAGAGGACATACCTATCAGGAAAGATTGAACAGGCTGGGGCTCTTTTCTCTAGAAAAGAGAAGACTGAGGGGTGACCTGTTCGAGGTCTTTAAAATTATGAAAGGGAAACATCTTCATGGCGTGGTTTGTTATGGTCCCAATCTCTGGTCTTATTAATGCTTCCATCATGGCTTTATTCAAGTATGCTATCATAGAAACATAAAAGATAGGAGCAGGAGTAGGCCATTCGGCCCCTCGAGCCTGCTCCGCCATTCGATGAGATCATGACTGATCATCCCTGCCTTCTCCCCATATCCCTTGATACCTTTAGCTTTAAGAAGTATATCTAACTCATTCTTGAATATATTTACTGACTTGGCCTCAACTACCTTCTGTGGTAAAGAATTCCACAGGTTCACCACTCTCTGGGTGAAGAAATTCTTCCTCATTTCTGTCCTAAATGGCTTACCCCTTATCCTTAGATTATGACCCCTGGTTCTGGACTCTCCGACCATCGGGAACATTCTTCCTGCATCTAGTTTGTCCAGACCTGTCAGAATTTTATATGTTTCGATGAGATCCCCTGTCATTCTTCTATACTCCAGCGAGTATAAGCCCAATCGACCCAATCTCTCTTCATACGTCATTCCTGCCATCCCAGGTATCAGCCTTGTGAATCTTCGCTGAACTCCTTCCATGGCAAGAACATCCTTCCTCAGATAAGGCGACCAAAACTGCACACAGTACTCAAGGTATCCTTTAAATATGCTGAGCAACTACCTGAGCACCAACTATCTTCAAAGCACTGTTGCTATGGTCGTGACCCTGTGCTTCAGTAGAGCAGTTTGTTAAGATTGTTTAATGCAAAAATCAGTACACACTTGTGGGGAAGACCAGAACTAGGGGTCATAAATACAAGATAGTCACTAATAAATCCAATAGGGAATTCAGAAGAAACTTCTTTATCCAGAGAGTGGTGAGAATGTGGATTCACTACTGGAGCTGGAGTAGTTGAGGTGAATAGTATAGCTGCACTGAAGGGAAAGCAAGATAAACACATTAGGGAGAAAGGAATGGAAGGATATGTTGATAGCTGTGTCCAGTTTTGGTCTCCTTACCTAAGGAAGGATATACATGCCATAGAGGGGTTGACTAGATTGATTATTAGGATGAGAGGGCTATCCTCTGAGGAGAGATTCAATAGATTGGGCCTATATCTCTGGAGAATAGAAGAATGAGAGGTGATCTCATTGAAACATAAGATTCTGAGAGTACTTGAAAGGACAGATGCTGAGAGGCTGTTTCCCCTGTCTGGAGAGTCTAGAGCTAGGGATCTTAGTCTCAGGATAAGGGGTTGGCCATGGAGGAGGAGGAAGTTCTTCACTCAGAGGGTGGTGAATCTTTGGAATTCTCTACCCAGAGGGCAGTGGATGCTCAGTCGATGAATATATTCAAGGCCGAGATCGATAGATTTTTGGGCACTAAGGGCATCAAGGGATATGAGAATCGGACATGAAAGTGGAGTTGAGACATCAGTTCAGCCCTGATCTTATTGAATGGTGGAGTAGGCTCGATGGGCCGTATGGCCTATTGCTGCTCCTATTTCTTATGTTCTTATGAGGTTAGATGAAGTGGGGTGGGAGGAGGCTTGTGTGGAGTGTAAACATCGGCATAGACCAGTTGGGCCGAATGGCCTCTTTCTGTGCTTTAAATGCGTTGTAACTCTATGTATTTGTCACTGAATTGTGGTGGGGGAGGGGGGGTGGGGGGGTTGTGGTGGGGGAGTTGTGGCGGGGGCGGGGGGGAGTTGTGGCGGGGAGGTGTGGGGGAGTTGTGGCGGGGGGGGCGGGGGAGTTGTGGCGGGGGGGCGGGGGAGTTGTGGCGGGGGGAGTTGTGGCGGGGGCGGGGGGGTGTTGTGGCGGGGGCGGGGGGGTGTTGTGGCGGGGGCGGGGGGTGTGGGTGTGGCGGGGGCGGGGGGGTGTTGTGGCGGGGGCGGGGGGTGTTGTGGCGGGGGCGGGGGGGAGTTGTGGCGGGGTGGGGGGAGTTGTGGCGGGGGGTGTTGTGGCGGGGGTGGGGGAGTTGTGGCACGGGGGTGGGGGAGTTGTGGTGGGGGGGAGGTGTGGCGGGGGGGCGTGGGGGAGGTGTGGCGGGGGGGCGAGGGAGTTGTGGCGGGGGGGAGTTGTGGCAGGGGGGTGTGGGGGAGGTGTGGCGGGGGCAGCGGGTGTGGGGGAGTTGTGGCGGGGCGGGGAGGGTGTGGGGTCGGGGGCGGGGGTGTGTGGGGGAGTTGTGGCGGGGGCGGGGGGAGTTGTGGCTGGGGTGGGGGCGGGGGGCTGTGGGGAGGTGTGGCGTGGGCAGCGGGTGTGGGGGAGTTGTGGCGGGGGGGGGTGTGGGGGCGGGGGCGTGGGGGAGTTGGGGTGTGGGGGCGGGGGCGGGGGGGTGTGGGGGAGGTGTGGCCGGGGCGGGGGCGGGGTGGTGTGGGGGAGGTGTGGCGGGGGCGGGGGGTGTCTCTGGGAGGGCACGGACCAACCACAATGTCAGCTGTGATTCAAAAGGTATCACTCTCTCCTCTGAGTCAGAAGGTTGTGGGTTCGAGCCCCACTCGAGAGACTTGAGTACATACTCCAGGCTGACACTCCCACTACAGTACTGAGGGAGTGCTGCACTGTCAGAGGGGCAGTACTGAGGGAGTGCTGCACTGTCAGAGGGGCAGTACTGAGGGAGTGCTGCACTGTCACAGGGGCAGTACTGAGGGAATGCTGCACTGTCACAGGGGCAGTACTGAGGGAGTGCTGCACTGTCACAGGGGTAGTACTGAGGGAGCGCTGCACAGTCACAGGGGCAGTACTGAGGGAGTGCTGCACTGTCAGAGGGGAAGTACTGAGGGAGAGCTGCAGTGTCGGAGGGTCAGTACTGAGGGAGAGCTGCACAGTCACAGGGGCAGTACTGAGGGAGCGCTGCACTGTTGGAGGGGCAGTACTGAGGGAGCACCGCACTGTCGGAGGAGCAGTACTGAGGGAGAGCTGCACAGTCACAGGGGCAGTACTAAGGGAGTGCCGCAATGTCGGAGGGGCAGTACTGAGGGAGGGCTGCACTGTCGGAGGGGCAGTACTGAGGGAGCGCTGCACCGTCGGAGGGGCAGTACTGAGGGAGCGCTGCACCGTCGGAGGGGCAGTACTGAGGGAGCGCTGCACTGTTGGAGGGGCAGCACTGAGGGAGCGCTGCACTGTTGGAGGGGCAGTACTGAGGGAGCGCCGCACTGTCGGAGGAGCAGTCTTTCAGATGAGACGTTAAACTGAGGCAAAATCATTCTCTGTTAAAAATTGGGGGAATAACGTTTGTTTTTGTCCCTTATCATCTGACAGGCACATGGCTCGATTAACAGGTGGAAGAGCCTGTCAATTACATCAATGTTTTTAATGTTGGATGATGTGCATGCTGAGGGTCAGGTGAAGGAGCTTTCCGTACAGCTGGAGTTTTACGAACTCGATCAAGAGACGCGGAAAGTCTGATCTCCCGAACAGCAGGTTTAAACGCTCTGTGTCACTGACTCAGATTATGATGCATTATTCAGCGACGATTAGCTGCCACTTGAACACATCTCCTCTGTTTGTTATTCTGTGTGACAGGTGGCACAGTGACAGGTGGCAGCGAGAGGCTAGCCTGCTGGGTAGGGACTGGTAGGGCTGACAGACAGGAGCTGGGCAGCTCGCCATGAGCGTGCGACCTTCTGTATACTGATGGGTGAGACTGCCCGTCAGACCTGCAGGTACATAAGACCGGTCTGTCTGCTATCGTGGTGTGGGAGAGAGGTTTAGGGGAGTGAGAAGCTGGAACTGGAACTTATCCCACCTCAGCCCTGGATGCGTCTAGTGTTGCCAACTCTCTAGGATTGCCCTGGACTCTCCAGGTATTAAAGACTAATCTCCCAGACACTGCTGTGAGCAAAAATCCGGGAGAAAAATCACAGGGGCAATAAAAAAATGGTGTGTATTTTTTCATTTTCTTTGAATATTATTCATTTATTAGGTGTAAAAATATTGGAAATGGGGAAAAGCTATTTGACTGACAGTCAAGGTTAATCTGATTGGGCAACAATGGCCCCAATATTTACGGGGAAGCGAAGAGGGAGCATGGGGGGAAACCTGGAAATCCCTGGAATGAGGAGCTCCGGCAGAATCTCATTGTCGTATAATCCGGCAGCCTGCCAGATTGACAGCTGGAAAACCAACAGCAAGCAAGAGATCGCAGCTTGGGGACGCGTTCGGAAGGGAGGGAGAGAGGCAAAGATCGGGGGTGGGGGGTTCGGAGCACGGCAATCTGGAGGCAAAGATCGGGGGTTGGGGGGGTTGCTGTTGCCCAATTGTGACAGTGAGCAGAGGCCGCGATCGGCAGAAGATTTGCTTGAGAGGCCGGGTGAGTCCGCCTGGACCACCAGGAGTGCTGCACAAGGCAATTCCCTGCTTGATCCGCCTGCTCCCGGCTCCATTTCGCTGCCGGGATTCCCAGTGTTACTCTACAATGCTACACCCACCGTTTCAGGCTATTCCTGCCCCATTGCTTCCGATCTCAAGTCCCCTTGACCAGTCTCTTCCGAACTACGTCGGCGACTCTTCTGACGCCCTCCGCCACTTCAACAGTTTCCAGTTTCCATGCCCTAACCGTTTCCTTTTCACCAGGACGTCCAGTCCCTCTCCACCTCCACCCACCACCTTCCAGTCCCTCTACACCTCCATCCCTCACAGGAGGTCCAGTCCCTCGACACCTCCGTCCCCTCACGGGAGGTCCAGTCCCTCGACACCTCCGTCCCCTCACAGGAGGTCCAGTCCCTCGACACCTCCGTCCCCCCACGGAGGTCCAGTCCCTCGACACCTCCGTCCCCCCACGGGAGGTCCAGTCCCTCGACACCTCCGTCCCCCCACAGGAGGTCCAGTCCCTCGACACCTCCGTCCCCCCACAGGAGGTCCAGTCCCTCGACACCTCCGTCCCCCCACGGGAGGTCCAGTCCCTCGACACCTCCGTCCCCCCACGGGAGGTCCAGTCCCTCGACACCTCCGTCCCCCCACGGGAGGTCCAGTCCCTCGACACCTCCGTCCCCCACGGAGGTCCAGTCCCTCGACACCTCCGTCCCCCCACGGGAGGTCCAGTCCCTCGACACCTCCGTCCCCCCACGGGAGGTCCAGTCCCTCGACACCTCCGTCCCCCCCCGGGAGGTCCAGTCCCTCGACACCTCCGTCCCCCCACGGGAGGTCCAGTCCCTCGACACCTCCGTCCCCCCCCGGGAGGTCCAGTCCCTCGACACCTCCGTCCCCCCCCGGGAGGTCCAGTCCCTCGACACCTCCGTCCCCCCCCGGGAGGTCCAGTCCCTCGACACCTCCGTCCCCCCCCCGGGAGGTCCAGTCCCTCGACACCTCCGTCCCCCCCCGGGAGGTCCAGTCCCTCGACACCTCCGTCCCCCCCCGGGAGGTCCAGTCCCTCGACACCTCCGTCCCCCCCCGGGAGGTCCAGTCCCTCGACACCTCCGTCCCCCCCCGGGAGGTCCAGTCCCTCGACACCTCCGTCCCCCCCCGGGAGGTCCAGTCCCTCGACACCTCCGTCCCCCCCCGGGAGGTCCAGTCCCTCGACACCTCCGTCCCCCCCCGGGAGGTCCAGTCCCTCGACACCTCCGTCCCCCCCCGGGAGGTCCAGTCCCTCGACACCTCCGTCCCCCCCCGGGAGGTCCAGTCCCTCGACACCTCCGTCCCCCCCCGGGAGGTCCAGTCCCTCGACACCTCCGTCCCCCCCCGGGAGGTCCAGTCCCTCGACACCTCCGTCCCCCCCCGGGAGGTCCAGTCCCTCGACACCTCCGTCCCCCCCCGGGAGGTCCAGTCCCTCGACACCTCCGTCCCCCCCCGGGAGGTCCAGTCCCTCGACACCTCCGTCCCCCCCCGGGAGGTCCAGTCCCTCGACACCTCCGTCCCCCCCCGGGAGGTCCAGTCCCTCGACACCTCCGTCCCCCCCCGGGAGGTCCAGTCCCTCGACACCTCCGTCCCCCCCCGGGAGGTCCAGTCCCTCGACACCTCCGTCCCCCCCCGGGAGGTCCAGTCCCTCGACACCTCCGTCCCCCCCCGGGAGGTCCAGTCCCTCGACACCTCCGTCCCCCCCCGGGAGGTCCAGTCCCTCGACACCTCCGTCCCCCCCCGGGAGGTCCAGTCCCTCGACACCTCCGTCCCCCCCCGGGAGGTCCAGTCCCTCGACACCTCCGTCCCCCCCCGGGAGGTCCAGTCCCTCGACACCTCCGTCCCCCCCCGGGAGGTCCAGTCCCTCGACACCTCCGTCCCCCCCCGGGAGGTCCAGTCCCTCGACACCTCCGTCCCCCCCAGGAGGTCCAGTCCCTCGACACCTCCGTCCCCCCCCGGGAGGTCCAGTCCCTCGACACCTCCGTCCCCCCCCGGGAGGTCCAGTCCCTCGACACCTCCGTCCCCCCCCGGGAGGTCCAGTCCCTCGACACCTCCGTCCCCCCCCGGGAGGTCCAGTCCCTCGACACCTCCGTCCCCCCCCGGGAGGTCCAGTCCCTCGACACCTCCGTCCCCCCCCGGGAGGTCCAGTCCCTCGACACCTCCGTCCCCCCCCGGGAGGTCCAGTCCCTCGACACCTCCGTCCCCCCCCGGGAGGTCCAGTCCCTCGACACCTCCGTCCCCCCCGGGAGGTCCAGTCCCTCGACACCTCCGTCCCCCCCCCGGGAGGTCCAGTCCCTCGACACCTCCGTCCCCCCCCGGGAGGTCCAGTCCCTCGACACCTCCGTCCCCCCCCGGGAGGTCCAGTCCCTCGACACCTCCGTCCCCCCCCGGGAGGTCCAGTCCCTCGACACCTCCGTCCCCCCCCGGGAGGTCCAGTCCCTCGACACCTCCGTCCCCCCCCGGGAGGTCCAGTCCCTCGACACCTCCGTCCCCCCCCGGGAGGTCCAGTCCCTCGACACCTCCGTCCCCCCCCGGGAGGTCCAGTCCCTCGACACCTCCGTCCCCCCCCGGGAGGTCCAGTCCCTCGACACCTCCGTCCCCCCCCGGGAGGTCCAGTCCCTCGACACCTCCGTCCCCCCCCGGGAGGTCCAGTCCCTCGACACCTCCGTCCCCCCCCGGGAGGTCCAGTCCCTCGACACCTCCGTCCCCCCCCGGGAGGTCCAGTCCCTCGACACCTCCGTCCCCCCCCGGGAGGTCCAGTCCCTCGACACCTCCGTCCCCCCCCGGGAGGTCCAGTCCCTCGACACCTCCGTCCCCCCCCGGGAGGTCCAGTCCCTCGACACCTCCGTCCCCCCCCGGGAGGTCCAGTCCCTCGACACCTCCGTCCCCCCCCGGGAGGTCCAGTCCCTCGACACCTCCGTCCCCCCCCGGGAGGTCCAGTCCCTCGACACCTCCGTCCCCCCCCGGGAGGTCCAGTCCCTCGACACCTCCGTCCCCCCCCGGGAGGTCCAGTCCCTCGACACCTCCGTCCCCCCCCGGGAGGTCCAGTCCCTCGACACCTCCGTCCCCCCCCGGAGGTCCAGTCCCTCGACACCTCCGTCCCCCCCCGGGAGGTCCAGTCCCTCGACACCTCCGTCCCCCCCCGGGAGGTCCAGTCCCTCGACACCTCCGTCCCCCCCCGGGAGGTCCAGTCCCTCGACACCTCCGTCCCCCCCCGGGAGGTCCAGTCCCTCGACACCTCCGTCCCCCCCCGGGAGGTCCAGTCCCTCGACACCTCCGTCCCCCCCGGGAGGTCCAGTCCCTCGACACCTCCGTCCCCCCCCGGGAGGTCCAGTCCCTCGACACCTCCGTCCCCCCCGGGAGGTCCAGTCCCTCGACACCTCCGTCCCCCCCGGGAGGTCCAGTCCCTCGACACCTCCGTCCCCCCACCGGAGGTCCAGTCCCTCGACACCTCCGTCCCCCCCCGGAGGTCCAGTCCCTCGACACCTCCGTCCCCCCCCGGGAGGTCCAGTCCCTCGACACCTCCGTCCCCCCCCGGGAGGTCCAGTCCCTCGACACCTCCGTCCCCCCACCGGGAGGTCCAGTCCCTCGACACCTCCGTCCCCCACAGGGAGGTCCAGTCCCTCGACACCTCCGTCCCCCCCGGGAGGTCCAGTCCCTCGACACCTCCGTCCCCCACCGGGAGGTCCAGTCCCTCGACACCTCCGTCCCCCCCCGGGAGGTCCAGTCCCTCGACACCTCCGTCCCCCCCCGGGAGGTCCAGTCCCTCGACACCTCCGTCCCCCACCGGGAGGTCCAGTCCCTCGACACCTCCGTCCCCCCCCGGGAGGTCCAGTCCCTCGACACCTCCGTCCCCCACCGGGAGGTCCAGTCCCTCGACACCTCCGTCCCCCACCGGGAGGTCCAGTCCCTCGACACCTCCGTCCCCCACCGGGAGGTCCAGTCCCTCGACACCTCCGTCCCCCACCGGGAGGTCCAGTCCCTCGACACCTCCGTCCCCCACCGGGAGGTCCAGTCCCTCGACACCTCCGTCCCCCACCGGGAGGTCCAGTCCCTCGACACCTCCGTCCCCCACCGGGAGGTCCAGTCCCTCGACACCTCCGTCCCCCACCGGGAGGTCCAGTCCCTCGACACCTCCGTCCCCCACCGGGAGGTCCAGTCCCTCGACACCTCCGTCCCCCACCGGGAGGTCCAGTCCCTCGACACCTCCGTCCCCCACCGGGAGGTCCAGTCCCTCGACACCTCCGTCCCCCACCGGGAGGTCCAGTCCCTCGACACCTCCGTCCCCCACCGGGAGGTCCAGTCCCTCGACACCTCCGTCCCCCACCGGGAGGTCCAGTCCCTCGACACCTCCGTCCCCCACCGGGAGGTCCAGTCCCTCGACACCTCCGTCCCCCACCGGGAGGTCCAGTCCCTCGACACCTCCGTCCCCCACCGGGAGGTCCAGTCCCTCGACACCTCCGTCCCCCACCGGGAGGTCCAGTCCCTCGACACCTCCGTCCCCCACCGGGAGGTCCAGTCCCTCGACACCTCCGTCCCCCACCGGGAGGTCCAGTCCCTCGACACCTCCGTCCCCCACCGGGAGGTCCAGTCCCTCGACACCTCCGTCCCCACCGGGAGGTCCAGTCCCTCGACACCTCCGTCCCCCACCGGGAGGTCCAGTCCCTCGACACCTCCGTCCCCCACACGGGAGGTCCAGTCCCTCGACACCTCCGTCCCCCACCGGGAGGTCCAGTCCCTCGACACCTCCGTCCCCCACCGGGAGGTCCAGTCCCTCCCGACACCTCCGTCCCCCACCGGGAGGTCCAGTCCCTCGACACCTCCGTCCCCCACCGGGAGGTCCAGTCCCTCGACACCTCCGTCCCCCACCGGGAGGTCCAGTCCCTCGACACCTCCGTCCCCCACCGGGAGGTCCAGTCCCTCGACACCTCCGTCCCCCACCGGGAGGTCCAGTCCCTCGACACCTCCGTCCCCCACCGGGAGGTCCAGTCCCTCGACACCTCCGTCCCCCACCGGGAGGTCCAGTCCCTCGACACCTCCGTCCCCCACCGGGAGGTCCAGGTCCCTCGACACCTCCGTCCCCCACCGGGAGGTCCAGTCCCTCGACACCTCCGTCCCCCACCGGGGAGGTCCAGTCCCTCGACACCTCCGTCCCCCACCGGGAGGTCCAGTCCCTCGACACCTCCGTCCCCCCACCGGGAGGTCCAGTCCCTCGACACCTCCGTCCCCCACCGGGAGGTCCAGTCCCTCGACACCTCCGTCCCCCACCGGGAGGTCCAGTCCCTCGACACCCTCCGTCCCCCACCGGGAGGGTCCAGTCCCTCGACACCTCCGTCCCCCACCGGGAGGTCCAGTCCCTCGACACCTCCGTCCCCCACCGGAGGTCCAGTCCCTCGACACCTCCGTCCCCCACCGGGAGGTCCAGTCCCTCGACACCTCCGTCCCCCACCGGGAGGTCCAGTCCCTCGACACCTCCGTCCCCCACCGGGAGGTCCAGTCCCTCGACACCTCCGTCCCCCACCGGGAGGTCCAGTCCCTCGACACCTCCGTCCCCCACCGGGAGGTCCAGTCCCTCGACACCTCCGTCCCCCACCGGGAGGTCCAGTCCCTCGACACCTCCGTCCCCCACCGGGAGGTCCAGTCCCTCGACACCTCCGTCCCCCACCGGAGGTCCAGTCCCTCGACACCTCCGTCCCCCACCGGAGGTCCAGTCCCTCGACACCTCCGTCCCCCCACAGGAGGTCCAGTCCCTCGACACCTCCGTCCCCCACCGGAGGTCCAGTCCCTCGACACCTCCGTCCCCCCACAGGAGGTCCAGTCCCTCGACACCTCCGTCCCCCCACAGGAGGTCCAGTCCCTCGACACCTCCGTCCCCCACAGGAGGTCCAGTCCCTCGACACCTCCGTCCCCCACCAGGAGGTCCAGTCCCTCGACACCTCCGTCCCCCACAGGAGGTCCAGTCCCTCGACACCTCCGTCCCCCACCAGGAGGTCCAGTCCCTCGACACCTCCGTCCCCCACAGGGAGGTCCAGTCCCTCGACACCTCCGTCCCCCACAGGAGGTCAGTCCCTCGACACCTCCGTCCCCCACCAGGAGGTCCAGTCCCTCGACACCTCCGTCCCCCCACAGGAGGTCCAGTCCCTCGACACCTCCGTCCCCCACCAGGGAGGTCCAGTCCCTCGACACCTCCGTCCCCCACCGGAGGTCCAGTCCCTCGACACCTCCGTCCCCCACCGGAGGTCCAGTCCCTCGACACCTCCGTCCCCCACCGGAGGTCCAGTCCCTCGACACCTCCGTCCCCCACCGGAGGTCCAGTCCCTCGACACCTCCGTCCCCCCACCAGGAGGTCCAGTCCCTCGACACCTCCGTCCCCCACCGGAGGTCCAGTCCCTCGACACCTCCGTCCCCCACCGGAGGTCCAGTCCCTCGACACCTCCGTCCCCCACCGGAGGTCCAGTCCCTCGACACCTCCGTCCCCACCGGAGGTCCAGTCCCTCGACACCTCCGTCCCCCACCGGAGGTCCAGTCCCTCGACACCTCCGTCCCCCACCGGAGGTCCAGTCCCTCGACACCTCCGTCCCCCACCGGAGGTCCAGTCCCTCGACACCTCCGTCCCCCACCGGAGGTCCAGTCCCTCGACACCTCCGTCCCCCACCGGGAGGTCCAGTCCCTCGACACCTCCGTCCCCCACCGGGAGGTCCAGTCCCTCGACACCTCCGTCCCCCACCGGAGGTCCAGTCCCTCGACACCTCCGTCCCCCACCGGGAGGTCCAGTCCCTCGACACCTCCGTCCCCCACCGGGAGGTCCAGTCCCTCGACACCTCCGTCCCCCACCGGGAGGTCCAGTCCCTCGACACCTCCGTCCCCCACCGGGAGGTCCAGTCCCTCGACACCTCCGTCCCCCACCGGGAGGTCCAGTCCCTCGACACCTCCGTCCCCCACCGGAGGTCCAGTCCCTCGACACCTCCGTCCCCCACCGGGAGGTCCAGTCCCTCGACACCTCCGTCCCCCACCGGAGGTCCAGTCCCTCGACACCTCCGTCCCCCACCGGAGGTCCAGTCCCTCGACACCTCCGTCCCCCACCGGGAGGTCCAGTCCCTCGACAACCTCCGTCCCCCACCGGGAGGTCCAGTCCCTCGACACCTCCGTCCCCCACCGGAGGTCCAGTCCCTCGACACCTCCGTCCCCCACCGGGAGGTCCAGTCCCTCGACACCTCCGTCCCCCACCGGGAGGTCCAGTCCCTCGACACCTCCGTCCCCCACCGGGAGGTCCAGTCCCTCGACACCTCCGTCCCCCACCGGAGGTCCAGTCCCTCGACACCTCCGTCCCCCACCGGAGGTCCAGTCCCTCGACACCTCCGTCCCCCACCGGGAGGTCCAGTCCCTCGACACCTCCGTCCCCCACCGGAGGTCCAGTCCCTCGACACCTCCGTCCCCCACCGGAGGTCCAGTCCCTCGACACCTCCGTCCCCCACAGGAGGTCCAGTCCCTCGACACCTCCGTCCCCCACCGGGAGGTCCAGTCCCTCGACACCTCCGTCCCCCACCGGAGGTCCAGTCCCTCGACACCTCCGTCCCCCACCGGGAGGTCCAGTCCCTCGACACCTCCGTCCCCCACCGGAGGTCCAGTCCCTCGACACCTCCGTCCCCCACCGGGAGGTCCAGTCCCTCGACACCTCCGTCCCCTCACCGGAGGTCCAGTCCCTCGACACCTCCGTCCCCCACCGGAGGTCCAGTCCCTCGACACCTCCGTCCCCCACCGGGAGGTCCAGTCCCTCGACACCTCCGTCCCCCACAGGAGGTCCAGTCCCTCGACACCTCCGTCCCCCACCGGAGGTCCAGTCCCTCGACACCTCCGTCCCCCACCGGGAGGTCCAGTCCCTCGACACCTCCGTCCCCCACCGGAGGTCCAGTCCCTCGACACCTCCGTCCCCCACCGGGAGGTCCAGTCCCTCGACACCTCCGTCCCCCACCGGAGGTCCAGTCCCTCGACACCTCCGTCCCCCACCGGGAGGTCAGTCCCTCGACACCTCCGTCCCCCACCGGAGGTCCAGTCCCTCGACACCTCCGTCCCCCACCGGAGGTCCAGTCCCTCGACACCTCCGTCCCCCTCACCGGGAGGTCCAGTCCCTCGACACCTCCGTCCCCCACCGGGAGGTCCAGTCCCTCGACACCTCCGTCCCCCACCGGAGGTCCAGTCCCTCGACACTCCGTCCCCCCACCGGGAGGTCCAGTCCCTCGACACCTCCGTCCCCCACCGGAGGTCCAGTCCCTCGACACCTCCGTCCCCCACCGGGAGGTCCAGTCCCTCGACACCTCCGTCCCCCACCGGGAGGTCCAGTCCCTCGACACCTCCGTCCCCCACCGGGAGGTCCAGTCCCTCGACACCTCCGTCCCCCACCGGAGGTCCAGTCCCTCGACACCTCCGTCCCCCACCGGAGGTCCAGTCCCTCGACACCTCCGTCCCCCACCGGAGGTCCAGTCCCTCGACACCTCCGTCCCCCACCGGAGGTCCAGTCCCTCGACACCTCCGTCCCCCACCGGGAGGTCCAGTCCCTCGACACCTCCGTCCCCCACCGGAGGTCCAGTCCCTCGACACCTCCGTCCCCCACCGGAGGTCCAGTCCCTCGACACCTCCGTCCCCCACCAGGAGGTCCAGTCCCTCGACACCTCCGTCCCCCACCAGGAGGTCCAGTCCCTCGACACCTCCGTCCCCCACAGGAGGTCCAGTCCCTCGACACCTCCGTCCCCCACCGGAGGTCCAGTCCCTCGACACCTCCGTCCCCCCACCAGGAGGTCCAGTCCCTCGACACCTCCGTCCCCCACCAGGAGGTCCAGTCCCTCGACACCTCCGTCCCCCACCAGGAGGTCCAGTCCCTCGACACCTCCGTCCCCACCAGGAGGTCCAGTCCCTCGACACCTCCGTCCCCCACAGGAGGTCCAGTCCCTCGACACCTCCGTCCCCCACCAGGAGGTCCAGTCCCTCGACACCTCCGTCCCCCACCAGGAGGTCCAGTCCCTCGACACCTCCGTCCCCCACCAGGAGGTCCAGTCCCTCGACACCTCCGTCCCCACCAGGAGGTCCAGTCCCTCGACACCTCCGTCCCCCACCAGGAGGTCCAGTCCCTCGACACCTCCGTCCCCTCACAGGAGGTCCAGTCCCTCGACACCTCCGTCCCCTCACAGGAGGTCCAGTCCCTCGACACCTCCGTCCCCCACCAGGAGGTCCAGTCCCTCGACACCTCCGTCCCCTCACAGGAGGTCCAGTCCCTCGACACCTCCGTCCCCTCACAGGAGGTCCAGTCCCTCGACACCTCCGTCCCCTCACAGGAGGTCCAGTCCCTCGACACCTCCGTCCCCTCACAGGAGGTCCAGTCCCTCGACACCTCCGTCCCCTCACAGGAGGTCCAGTCCCTCGACACCTCCGTCCCCTCACAGGAGGTCCAGTCCCTCGACACCTCCGTCCCCTCACAGGAGGTCCAGTCCCTCGACACCTCCGTCCCCTCACAGGAGGTCCAGTCCCTCGACACCTCCGTCCCCTCACAGGAGGTCCAGTCCCTCGACACCTCCGTCCCCTCACAGGAGGTCCAGTCCCTCGACACCTCCGTCCCCTCACAGGAGGTCCAGTCCCTCGACACCTCCGTCCCCCACCAGGAGGTCCAGTCCCTCGACACCTCCGTCCCCCACCAGGAGGTCCAGTCCCTCGACACCTCCGTCCCCCACCAGGAGGTCCAGTCCCTCGACACCTCCGTCCCCCACCAGGAGGTCCAGTCCCTCGACACCTCCGTCCCCCACCAGGAGGTCCAGTCCCTCGACACCTCCGTCCCCCACCAGGAGGTCCAGTCCCTCGACACCTCCGTCCCCCACCAGGAGGTCCAGTCCCTCGACACCTCCGTCCCCCACCAGGAGGTCCAGTCCCTCGACACCTCCGTCCCCCACCAGGAGGTCCAGTCCCTCGACACCTCCGTCCCCCACCAGGAGGTCCAGTCCCTCGACACCTCCGTCCCCCACCAGGAGGTCCAGTCCCTCGACACCTCCGTCCCCCACCAGGAGGTCCAGTCCCTCGACACCTCCGTCCCCCACCAGGAGGTCCAGTCCCTCGACACCTCCGTCCCCCACCAGGAGGTCCAGTCCCTCGACACCTCCGTCCCCCACCGGAGGTCCAGTCCCTCGACACCTCCGTCCCCCACCGGAGGTCCAGTCCCTCGACACCTCCGTCCCCCACCGGAGGTCCAGTCCCTCGACACCTCCGTCCCCCACCGGAGGTCCAGTCCCTCGACACCTCCGTCCCCCACCGGAGGTCCAGTCCCTCGACACCTCCGTCCCCCACCGGAGGTCCAGTCCCTCGACACCTCCGTCCCCCACCGGAGGTCCAGTCCCTCGACACCTCCGTCCCCCACCGGAGGTCCAGTCCCTCGACACCTCCGTCCCCCCACCGGAGGTCCAGTCCCTCGACACCTCCGTCCCCCACCGGAGGTCCAGTCCCTCGACACCTCCGTCCCCCACCGGAGGTCCAGTCCCTCGACACCTCCGTCCCCACAGGAGGTCCAGTCCCTCGACACCTCCGTCCCCACCAGGAGGTCCAGTCCCTCGACACCTCCGTCCCCCACCGGAGGTCCAGTCCCTCGACACCTCCGTCCCCCACCGGAGGTCCAGTCCCTCGACACCTCCGTCCCCCACCAGGAGGTCCAGTCCCTCGACACCTCCGTCCCCCACAGGAGGTCCAGTCCCTCGACACCTCCGTCCCCCACCAGGAGGTCCAGTCCCTCGACACCTCCGTCCCCCACCAGGAGGTCCAGTCCCTCGACACCTCCGTCCCCCACCAGGAGGTCCAGTCCCTCGACACCTCCGTCCCCCACCAGGAGGTCCAGTCCCTCGACACCTCCGTCCCCCACCAGGAGGTCCAGTCCCTCGACACCTCCGTCCCCCACCAGGAGGTCCAGTCCCTCGACACCTCCGTCCCCCACCAGGAGGTCCAGTCCCTCGACACCTCCGTCCCCCACCAGGAGGTCCAGTCCCTCGACACCTCCGTCCCCCACCAGGAGGTCCAGTCCCTCGACACCTCCGTCCCCCACCAGGAGGTCCAGTCCCTCGACACCTCCGTCCCCCACCGGAGGTCCAGTCCCTCGACACCTCCGTCCCCCACCGGAGGTCCAGTCCCTCGACACCTCCGTCCCCCACCGGAGGTCCAGTCCCTCGACACCTCCGTCCCCCACCAGGAGGTCCAGTCCCTCGACACCTCCGTCCCCCACCAGGAGGTCCAGTCCCTCGACACCTCCGTCCCCCACCGGAGGTCCAGTCCCTCGACACCTCCGTCCCCCACCAGGAGGTCCAGTCCCTCGACACCTCCGTCCCCCACCAGGAGGTCCAGTCCCTCGACACCTCCGTCCCCCACCAGGAGGTCCAGTCCCTCGACACCTCCGTCCCCCACCAGGAGGTCCAGTCCCTCGACACCTCCGTCCCCCACCAGGAGGTCCAGTCCCTCGACACCTCCGTCCCCCACCGGAGGTCCAGTCCCTCGACACCTCCGTCCCCCACCAGGAGGTCCAGTCCCTCGACACCTCCGTCCCCCACCAGGAGGTCCAGTCCCTCGACACCTCCGTCCCCCACCAGGAGGTCCAGTCCCTCGACACCTCCGTCCCCCACCAGGAGGTCCAGTCCCTCGACAACCTCCGTCCCCCACCAGGAGGTCCAGTCCCTCGACACCTCCGTCCCCCACCAGGAGGTCCAGTCCCTCGACACCTCCGTCCCCCACCAGGAGGTCCAGTCCCTCGACACCTCCGTCCCCCACCAGGAGGTCCAGTCCCTCGACACCTCCGTCCCCCACCAGGAGGTCCAGTCCCTCGACACCTCCGTCCCCCACCAGGAGGTCCAGTCCCTCGACACCTCCGTCCCCCACCAGGAGGTCCAGTCCCTCGACACCTCCGTCCCCCACCAGGAGGTCCAGTCCCTCGACACCTCCGTCCCCCACCAGGAGGTCCAGTCCCTCGACACCTCCGTCCCCCACCAGGAGGTCCAGTCCCTCGACACCTCCGTCCCCCACCAGGAGGTCCAGTCCCTCGACACCTCCGTCCCCCACCAGGAGGTCCAGTCCCTCGACACCTCCGTCCCCCACCAGGAGGTCCAGTCCCTCGACACCTCCGTCCCCCACCAGGAGGTCCAGTCCCTCGACACCTCCGTCCCCCACCAGGAGGTCCAGTCCCTCGACACCTCCGTCCCCCACCAGGAGGTCCAGTCCCTCGACACCTCCGTCCCCCACCAGGAGGTCCAGTCCCTCGACACCTCCGTCCCCCACCAGGAGGTCCAGTCCCTCGACACCTCCGTCCCCCACCAGGAGGTCCAGTCCCTCGACACCTCCGTCCCCCACCAGGAGGTCCAGTCCCTCGACACCTCCGTCCCCCACCAGGAGGTCCAGTCCCTCGACACCTCCGTCCCCCACCAGGAGGTCCAGTCCCTCGACACCTCCGTCCCCACCAGGAGGTCCAGTCCCTCGACACCTCCGTCCCCCACCAGGAGGTCCAGTCCCTCGACACCTCCGTCCCCCACCAGGAGGTCCAGTCCCTCGACACCTCCGTCCCCCACCAGGAGGTCCAGTCCCTCGACACCTCCGTCCCCCACCAGGAGGTCAGTCCCTCGACACCTCCGTCCCCCACCCAGGATGTCCAGTCCCTCGACACCTCCGTCCCCCCACCAGGAGGTCCATTCCCTCGACTCTCCGTCCCCCACCAGGAGGTCCAGTCCCTTCGACACCTCCGTCCCCCACCAGGAGGTCCAGTCCCTCGACACCTCCGTCCCCCACCAGGAGGTCCAGTCCCTCGACACACTCCGTCCCCACCAGGATGTCCAGTCCCTCGACACCTCCGTCCCCCACCAGGAGGTCCAGTCCCTCGACACCTCCGTCCCCCACCAGGAGGTCCAGTCCTCGACACCTCCGTCCCCCCACCAGGAGGTCCAGTCCCCAGTCAGTCCCTCGACACCGTCGTCACCACCAGAGTCCAGTCCCTCGACACCTCCGTCCCCCACCAGGAGGTCCATCCCTCGACACCTCCGTCCCCCACCAGGAGGTTCCAGTCCCTCGACACCTCCGTCCCCCACCAGGAGGTCCAGTCCCTCGACACCTCCGTCCCCCACCAGGAGGTCCAGTCCCTCGACAACTCCGTCCCCCACCAGGAGGTCCAGTCCCTCGACACCTCCGTCCCCCACCAGGAGGTCCAGTCCCTCGACACCTCCGTCCCCCACCAGGAGGTCCAGTCCCTCGACACCTCCGTCCCCCACCAGGAGGTCCAGTCCCTCGACACCTCCGTCCCCCACCAGGAGGTCCAGTCCCTCGACACCTCCGTCCCCCACCAGGAGGTCCAGTCCACTCGACACCTCCGTCCCCCACCAGGAGGTCCAGTCCCTCGACACCTCCGTCCCCCACCAGGAGGTCCAGTCCCTCGACACCTCCGTCCCCCACCAGGAGGTCCAGTCCCTCGACACCTCCGTCCCCCACCAGGAGGTCCAGTCCCTCGACACCTCCGTCCCCCACCAGGAGGTCCAGTCCCTCGACACCTCCGTCCCCCACCAGGAGGTCCAGTCCCTCGACACCTCCGTCCCCCACCAGGAGGTCCAGTCCCTCGACACCTCCGTCCCCCACCAGGAGGTCCAGTCCCTCGACACCTCCGTCCCCCCACCAGGAGGTCCAGTCCCTCGACACCTCCGTCCCCCACCAGGAGGTCCAGTCCCTCGACACCTCCGTCCCCCACCAGGAGGTCCAGTCCCTCGACAC
The DNA here is from genome assembly GCA_030390025.1 of Squalus acanthias. Classification (NCBI taxonomy): domain Eukaryota; kingdom Metazoa; phylum Chordata; class Chondrichthyes; order Squaliformes; family Squalidae; genus Squalus; species Squalus acanthias. The sequence continues at coordinate 57,981 of JASTWF010001537.1, forward strand.
CTCCGTCCCCCACCAGGAGGTCCAGTCCCTCGACACCTCCGTCCCCCACCAGGAGGTCCAGTCCCTCGACACCTCCGTCCCCCACCAGGAGGTCCAGTCCCTCGACACCTCCGTCCCCCACCAGGAGGTCCAGTCCCTCGACACCTCCGTCCCCCACCAGGAGGTCCAGTCCCTCGACACCTCCGTCCCCCACCAGGAGGTCCAGTCCCTCGACACCTCCGTCCCCCACCAGGAGGTCCAGTCCCTCGACACCTCCGTCCCCCACCAGGAGGTCCAGTCCCTCGACACCTCCGTCCCCCACCAGGAGGTCCAGTCCCTCGACACCTCCGTCCCCCACCAGGAGGTCCAGTCCCTCGACACCTCCGTCCCCCACCAGGAGGTCCAGTCCCTCGACACCTCCGTCCCCCACCAGGAGGTCCAGTCCCTCGACACCTCCGTCCCCCACCAGGAGGTCCAGTCCCTCGACACCTCCGTCCCCCACCAGGAGGTCCAGTCCCTCGACACCTCCGTCCCCCACCAGGAGGTCCAGTCCCTCGACACCTCCGTCCCCCACCAGGAGGTCCAGTCCCTCGACACCTCCGTCCCCCACCAGGAGGTCCAGTCCCTCGACACCTCCGTCCCCCACCAGGAGGTCCAGTCCCTCGACACCTCCGTCCCCCACCAGGAGGTCCAGTCCCTCGACACCTCCGTCCCCCACCAGGAGGTCCAGTCCCTCGACACCTCCGTCCCCCACCAGGAGGTCCAGTCCCTCGACACCTCCGTCCCCCACCAGGAGGTCCAGTCCCTCGACACCTCCGTCCCCCACCAGGAGGTCCAGTCCCTCGACACCTCCGTCCCCCACCAGGAGGTCCAGTCCCTCGACACCTCCGTCCCCCACCAGGAGGTCCAGTCCCTCGACACCTCCGTCCCCCACCAGGAGGTCCAGTCCCTCGACACCTCCGTCCCCCACCAGGAGGTCCAGTCCCTCGACACCTCCGTCCCCCACCAGGAGGTCCAGTCCCTCGACACCTCCGTCCCCCACCAGGAGGTCCAGTCCCTCGACACCTCCGTCCCCCACCAGGAGGTCCAGTCCCTCGACACCTCCGTCCCCCACCAGGAGGTCCAGTCCCTCGACACCTCCGTCCCCCACCAGGAGGTCCAGTCCCTCGACACCTCCGTCCCCCACCAGGAGGTCCAGTCCCCCGACACCTCCGTCCCCCACCAGGAGGTCCAGTCCCCCGACACCTCCGTCCCCCACCAGGAGGTCCAGTCCCCCGACACCTCCGTCCCCCACCAGGAGGTCCAGTCCCCCGACACCTCCGTCCCCCACCAGGAGGTCCAGTCCCCCGACACCTCCGTCCCCCACCAGGAGGTCCAGTCCCCCGACACCTCCGTCCCCCACCAGGAGGTCCAGTCCCCCGACACCTCCGTCCCCCACCAGGAGGTCCAGTCCCCCGACACCTCCGTCCCCCCACAGGAGGTCCAGTCCCCCGACACCTCCGTCCCCCCACAGGAGGTCCAGTCCCCCGACACCTCCGTCCCCCACCAGGAGGTCCAGTCCCCCGACACCTCCCTCCCCCACCAGGAGGTCCAGTCCCCCGACACCTCCGTCCCCCACCAGGACGTCCAGTCCCCCGACACCTCCCTCCCCCACCAGGAGGTCCAGTCCCCCGACACCTCCCTCCCCCACCAGGAGGTCCAGTCCCCCGACACCTCCCTCCCCCACCAGGAGGTCCAGTCCCTCGACACCTCCGTCCCCCACCAGGAGGTCCAGTCCCTCGACACCTCCGTCCCCCACCAGGAGGTCCAGTCCCTCGACACCTCCGTCCCCCACCAGGAGGTCCAGTCCCTCGACACCTCCGTCCCCCCACAGGAGGTCCAGTCCCCCGACACCTCCGTCCCCCCACAGGAGGTCCAGTCCCCCGACACCTCCGTCCCCCACCAGGAGGTCCAGTCCCCCGACACCTCCGTCCCCCACCAGGAGGTCCAGTCCCCCGACACCTCCGTCCCCCACCAGGACGTCCAGTCCCCCGACACCTCCGTCCCCCACAGGACGTCCAGTCCCCCGACACCTCCGTCCCCCACAGGAGGTCCAGTCCCCCGACACCTCCGTCCCCCACCAGGAGGTCCAGTCCCCCGACACCTCCGTCCCCCACCAGGAGGTCCAGTCCCCCGACACCTCCGTCCCCCACCAGGACGTCCAGTCCCCCGACACCTCCCTCCCTCACCAGGACGTCCAGTCCCTCTACACCTCCCTCCCTCACCAGGACGTCCAGTTTCTCTACACCTCCATCATTAAAACCAGGATGTCTTGTCCCTCAACACCTCCATCCCCACCAGGATGTCCAGTCCCTAGACACCTTCATCCCTCACCAGGATGTCAAGTCTGACGACACCTCCATCCCTCACCAAGACATCCAGTTTCTCTACACCTCCATCATTAAAACCAGGATGTCCAGTCCCTCTACACCTCCATCATTAAAACCAGGATGTCCAGTCCCTCTACACCACCATCCCTCACCAGGATGTCCAGTCCCTCTACACCACCATCCCTCACCAGGATGTCCAGTCCCTCTACACCTCCATCCATCACAGGATGTCCAGTCCCTCTACACCACCATCCCTCACCAGGATGTCCAGTCCCTCGACACCACCATCCCCCACCAGGATGTCCAGTCCCTCTACACCTCCATCATTAAAACCAGGATGTCCAGTCCCAATACACCACCATCCCTCCCCAGGATGTCCAGTCCCTCTACACCTCCTTTCCCCACCAGGATGTCCAGTCCCTCTACACCTCCATCATTAAAACCAGGATGTCCAGTCCCTCTACACCTCCATCCCCCACCAGGATGTCCAGTCCCTCTACACATCCATCCCCACCAGGATGTCCAGTCCCTCTACACCTCCATCCCTCACCAGGACATCCTGTCCCTCTACACCTCCATCATTAAAACCAGGATGTCCAGTCCCTCTACACCTCCATCCCCCACCAGGATATCCAGTCCCTCTCCACCTCCCTTCCTCACCAGGATATCCAGTCCCTCTACACCTCCATCCCTCCCCAGGATGTCCAGTTCCTCTACACCTCCCTTACTCACCAGGATATCCAGTCCCTCTACACTTCCATTGTAAGATTCTCAAAATTCACAGATCCCCCAAAACTCGAAGACAAACCCGAAGGAAAAAGACTTTGGACTCTTTTCTAACTATTACAGGATGGTGGAATGCATTGGGCCTAACCGAAGGACATTTTCGAGCAAAAACCAAGATTTGGTATTTTAAAAGACGTGTCTGGACTTGTAAGGGAGAAAAGGCTGTAAAGGAAGGTGGGGTCAACCTCTGTAAAAACAGATTGGGTATTGGAGTAAATGGAAACTGTCTGGAGAACCGCATGGCCTCGCTGGGAGTTAAATTGGCCCCTATCAGACATTAACATCCTGACAAACCCGAGGAAAAGCAGTCTCCACCCAAATTTACAGAGCCCATTAAAAACATGCATAAAACAGATCACTTCGGCCTCCTCTATAGAAATCCCAGGCACAGTCAAGAAACTCAAAACTTGGGAACCATCAACTATGATTAAGTGGCAAATCGACAGGATGGAGCCATCCCAAAACCACTTCACATATTAGCAAACAAGTTACTGTTGACGAGCCCGCCAAAATCTAACTCTGATTTGGCGCGCAGATAAGGAAGCTTCAATTAGTATAATTGAAGGCCCGTTGTCAACCTGAAAAAGAAGAAGGAAGAAGGACAAGTTCATCCACGGAGGCATTCACCGCAACACAGTTCTCCAGCACCACCGTTCAACGTTCCGTGTCCAGCCAGGAGGTCGACAGCTCGAAGACCAGACCATTCAACAAAGGAGGCCAACAGCTCCCGAAGTAGGCCGACACGTGGAAGAAACCAGAGCGACCGCCTCAGTGACCATCGGACACCTCGCGGCAACAAGGGTCTCACGAAAACAACCAACCGAACATCACCACCAATATTGGGCCACCGCGACCAAAGAAAACCAACTCGGAGAAAAACCGAAGATCCGCAAAGTTTCCACTCTACAATCTACTCCTGACTTACCCCTGGGTAAGATTTTCCCCAAAAGACTCTAAACCCTATCTCTAAACCAAAGAAAAGTGGGTACTCACCTGTTAGATCCAATACGCACCCTACCGCATCAGCAGACTCGCGAAGACTGACCAGCTACGCAGTTGAAGTCCTCTACCATGTATGGGGTACGGCAGACACCAACCAACATATAGAGCGAACCCCAAAACCACGAACCAGCTCAACTGTCAAGGATTCTGGTGAGTATCATCCCTGGTCCTCTGGAGTCCAACCTAGCTAGTGAAGTGGCATTGGGAGGGTGTAGTATTCTTCTAATGTTGTTTCCCACATTTGTACTGCAGTGTTCCCCATTTTATTAGAGAGTGTTAAGAGTGTTTGTGTTGTGTTTTACTCTCTTGAATAAAGATCAAGGTTCTTGCATCAAAACCAGTTGTCTGCTGCACTTATGTCACAACCCCCAAATAAGTCCAAGGTCTAGAACCAAGGGAATGGGTGCGATTCGAACTGCTCACAAGTCAGAGGTGTAGCTGACACAAACTACCACACCCTACACCATCCCTCCCCAGGATGTCCAGTCCCTCTACACTCCATCCCCCACCAGGATGTCCAGTCCCTCTACACTCCATCCCCCACCAGGATGTCCAGTCCCTCTACACCACCATCCCTCCCCAGGATGTCCAGTCCCTCTAGACTCCATCCCCCACCAGGATGTCCAGTCCCTCTACACCACCATCCCCCACCAGGATGTCCAGTCCCTCTACACCTCCATCCCCCACCAGGATGTCCAGTCCCTCTACACCTCCATCCCCCACCAGGATGTCCAGTCCCTCTACACCACCATCCCTCCCCAGGATGTCCAATCCCTCTACACCACCATCGCCACCAGGATGTCCAGTCCCTCTACACCACCATCCCCCACCAGGATGTCCAGTCCCTCTACACATCCATCCCTCTACACCACCATCCCTCCCCAGGATGTCCGGTCCCTCGACACATCCATCCCCCACCAGGATGTCCAGTCCCTCTACACCTCCATCCCCACCAGGATGTCCAGTCCCTCTACACCTCCATCCCTCCCCAGGATGTCCAGTCCCTCTACACCTCCATCCCTCCCCAGGATGTCCAGTCCCTCTACACATCCATCCCCACCAGGATGTCCAGTCCCTCGACACATCCATCCCCCACCAGGATGTCCAGTCCCTCTACACCTCCATCCCCCACCAGGATGTCCAGTCCCTCTACACCTCCATCCCCCACCAGGATGTCCAGTCCCTCTACACCACCATCCTTCACCATGATGGCGCTCCACTTCTTCCTTAAATGGAGGCCCAACCTGTCCCCATCCAACACCACCCTTCGCTGCCTGACTGAACTTGTTCTCAAATTGAACAACTTCTCCTTTAACTCCACTCACTTCCTCAAAATAAAGGTGTTGCTATGGGAACCCATATGAGTTCAGGCTGTGCCTGCCTTTTGTGGGATCTGTGATCCAGTCTAACCCAGGACCCATCCCTCACCTTACATTGATGAGAGTATCGGTACCGATTCCTACTCTCGCCCTGAACTGGAAAATTTCATCAACATTGGTTCAAATTTCTACCCTTCCCTTGCCTTCAGAAGGTCCATCACGCCACCCCCTGTGATAATCTCCCCCCCTGTGATAATCTCCCCCCCTGTGATAATCTCCCCCCCTGTGATAATCTCCCCCCCTGTGATAATCTCACCCCTGTGATAATCTCCCCCCCTGTGATAATCTCCCCCCCTGTGATAATCTCCCCCCCTGTGATAATCTCCCCCCCCTGTGATAATCTCCCCCCCTGTGATAATCTCACCCCCTGTGATAATCTCCCCCCTGTGATAATCTCCCCCCTGTGATAATCTCCCCCCTGTGATAATCTCCCCCCTGTGATAATCTCACCCCCTGTGATAATCTCACCCCCTGTGATAATCTCCCCCCTGTGATAATCTCCCCCCTGTGATAATCTCCCCCCTGTGATAATCTCCCCCCTGTGATAATCTCCCCCCTGTGATAATCTCCCCCCTGTGATAATCTCCCCCCTTGATAATCTCACCCCCTGTGATAATCTCCCCCCTGTGATAATCTCCCCCCTTGATAATCTCCCCCCTGTGATAATCTCCCCCCTTGATAATCTCACCCCCTGTGATAATCTCACCCCCTGTGATAATCTCCCCCCTGTGATAATCCCACCCCCTGTGATAATCCCACCCCCTGTGATAATCCCACCCCCTGTGATAATCTCCCCCCTGTGATAATCTCACCCCTGTGATAATCTCCCCCCTGTGATAATCTCCCCCCTGTGATAATCCCACCCCCTGTGATAATCCCACCCCCTGTGATAATCCACCCCCTGTGATAATCCACCCCCTGTGATAATCCCACCCCCTGTGATAATCCCACCCCCTGTGATAATCCCACCCCCTGTGATAATCCCACCCCCTGTGATAATCTCCCCCCTGTGATAATCTCCCCCCTGTGATAATCTCACCCCCTGTGATAATCTCACCCCCTGTGATAATCTCACCCCTGTGATAATCTCAACCCCTGATAATCTCATCCCCTGTGTTAATCTCAACCTGTGATAATCTCAGCCCCCGTGATAATCTCACCCCTGTGATAATCTCACCCCTGTGATAATCTCACCCCTGTGATAATCTCACCCCTGTGATAATCTCACTCTGTGATAATCTCACCCCCCTGTGATAATCTCACCCCCTGTGATAATCTCACCCCTGTGATAATCTCAACCCCTGTGATAATCTCACCCCCCGTAATAATCTCCGCATCATAATCTCACCCCCAGTGATAATCTCACCTCCTGTGATAATCTCACCTCCTGTGATAATCTCACTCCTGTGATAATCTCACTCCTGTGATAATCTCCCCCCCGTGATAATCTCCCCCCCTGTGATAATCTCACTCCTGTGATAATCTCAACCCCTGTGATAATCAACCCCCTGTGATAATCTCACTCCTGTGATAATCTCACTCCTGTGATAATCTCACCTCCTGTGATAATCTCACTCCTGTGATAATCTCACCCCCTGTGATAATCTCAGCCCCCGTGATAATCTCACCCCTGTGATAATCTCACCCCTGTGATAATCTCACCCCTGTGATAATCTCACCCCTGTGATAATCTCACCCCTGTGATAATCTCACCCCCTGTGATAATCTACCCCGTGATAATCTCAACCCCTGTGATAATCTCACTCCTGTGATAATCTCACCCCCCATGATAATCTCACCCCTGTGATAATCTCACCCCCTGTGATAATCTCACCCCCTGTGATAATCTCACTCCTGTGATAATCTCCCCGCCTGTGATAATCCCACTCCCTCTGATAATCTCACTCCTGTGATAATCTCACCCCCCGTAATAATCTCACCCCCGTGATAATCTCAACCCCCGTGATAATCTCAGCCCCCGTGATGATCTCACCCCCGTGATGATCTCACCCCATGATAATCTCACCCCCTGTGATAATCTCACCCCATTGATAATCTCACCCCCTGTGATAACCTCACCCCCTGTGATAATCTCACTCCTGTGATAATCTCCCCCGTGATAATCTCACTCCTGTGATAATCTCAACCCCCGTGAAAATCTCCCCCGTGATAATCTCACCCCTGTGATAATCTCACCCCTGTGATAATCTCACCCCTGTGATAATCTCACCCCCTGTGATAATCTACCCCGTGATAATCTCACTCCTGTGATAATCTCACTCCTGTGATAATCTCACTCCTGTGATAATCTCACTCCTGTGATAACCTCACCCCCTGTGATAATCTCCCCCCTGTGATAATCTCACCCCCAGTGATAATCTCACTCCTGTGATAATCTCCACCCTGTAATAATCTACCCCGTGATAATCTCACTCCTGTGATAATCTCACTCCTGTGATAATCTCACCCCCTGTGATAATCTCACCCCCTGTGATAATCCCACCCCCTGTGATAATCCCACCCCCTGTGATAATCCCACCCCCTGTGATAATCTCCCCCCTGTGATAATCTCCCCCCTGTGATAATCTCACCCCCTGTGATAATCTCACCCCCTGTGATAATCTCACCCCTGTGATAATCTCAACCCCTGATAATCTCATCCCCTGTGTTAATCTCAACCTGTGATAATCTCAGCCCCCGTGATAATCTCACCCCTGTGATAATCTCACCCCTGTGATAATCTCACCCCTGTGATAATCTCACCCCTGTGATAATCTCACCCCTGTGATAATCTCACCCCTGTGATAATCTCACTCTGTGATAATCTCACCCCCCTGTGATAATCTCACCCCCTGTGATAATCTCACCCCTGTGATAATCTCAACCCCTGTGATAATCTCACCCCCCGTAATAATCTCCGCATCATAATCTCACCCCCAGTGATAATCTCACCTCCTGTGATAATCTCACCTCCTGTGATAATCTCACTCCTGTGATAATCTCACTCCTGTGATAATCTCCCCCCCGTGATAATCTCCCCCCCTGTGATAATCTCAGCCCCCGTGATGATCTCACCCCCGTGATGATCTCACCCCATGATAATCTCACCCCCTGTGATAATCTCACCCCATTGATAATCTCACCCCCTGTGATAATCTCACTCCTGTGATAACCTCACCCCCTGTGATAATCTCCCCCCTGTGATAATCTCACCCCCAGTGATAATCTCACTCCTGTGATAATCTCCACCCTGTAATAATCTCACCCACCTGTGATAATCTCACTCCTGTGATAATCTCACCCTGTGATAATCTCACCCTGTGATAATCTCACCCCCTGTGATAATCTCACCCCCTGTGATAATCTCAGCCCCCGTGATGATCTCACCCCCGTGATGATCTCACCCCATGATAATCTCACCCCCTGTGATAATCTCACCCCATTGATAATCTCACCCCCTGTGATAATCTCAACCCCTGTGATAATCCCACTCCTGTGATAATCTCACCCCTGTGATAATCTCACCCCCTGTGATAATCTCACCCCCTGTGATAATCTCACCCCCTGTGATAATCTCACCCCCCTGTGATAATCTCACCCCTGTTATAATCTCACCCCCTGTGATAATCTCACCCCGTGATAATCTCACCCCTGTGATAATCTCACCCCCTGTGATAACCTCACCCCCTGTGATAATCTCACTCCTGTGATAATCTCACTCCTGTGATAACCTCACCCCCTGTGATAATCTCACTCCTGTGATTATCTCACCCCCTGTGATAATCTCACTCCTGTGATAATCTCACCCCCCAATAATCTCACTCCTGTGATAATCTCACCCCCCGTAATAATCTCACTCCTGTGATAATCTCACCCCCATAATAATCTCACTCCCCGTAATAATCTCCCCCCCGTGATAATCTCACCCCCCATTAAAATCTCACCCCCCGTGATAATCTCACCCCCTGTGATAATCTTTCCCCCGTGATAATCTCACCCCTGTGATAATCTCACCCCTGTGATAATCTCACTCCGTGATAATCTCACCCCCTGTGATAATCTCAACCCCTGTGATAATCTCACTCCCTGTGATAATCTCACCCCCTTGATAATCTCACCCCTGTGATAATCTCACCCCTGTGATAATCTCACCCCTGTGATATCTCACCCCTGTGATAATCTCACTCCTGTGATAATCTCCCCGCCTGTGATAATCTCACTCCTGTGATAATCTCACTCCTGTGATAATCTCACCCCCGTAATAATCTCACCCCCGTGATAATCTCACCCCCGTGATGATCTCACCCCAGTGATAATCTCACCCCCTGTGATAATCTCACCCCATTGATAATCTCACCCCATGATAATCTCACCCCATGATAATCTCACCCCTGTGATAATCTCACTCCTGTGATAATCTCCCCCTGTGATAATCTCACTCCTGTGATAATCTCACCCCTGTGATAATCTCACCCCTGTGATAATCTCACTCCTGTGATAATCTCACCCCTGTGATAATCTCACTCCTGTGATAATCTCACTCCTGTGATAATCTCACCCCTGTGATAATCTCACTCCTGTGATAATCTCACCCCCCTAATAATCTCACTCCTGTGATAATCTCACCCCCCGTAATAATCTCACTCCTGTGATAATCTCACCCCGGTGATAATCTCACCCCCGGTAATAATCTCACCCCCCGTAATAATCTCACCCCTGTGATAATCTCACCCCCCATTAAAATCTCACCCCCCGTGATAATCTCACACCGTGATAATCTTTCCCCCGTGATAATCTCACTCCTGTGATAATCTCACCCCCTGTGATAACCTCACCCCCTGTGATAACCTCACCCCTGTGATAATCTCACCCCCTGTGATAATCTCACACCCCCTGTGATAATCTCACCCCCTGTGATAATCTCACCCCCTGTGATAATCTCACCCCCTGTGATAATCTCACCCCCTGTGATAATCTCACCCCCTGTGATAATCTCACTCCGTGATAATCTCCCCTGTGATAATCTCCCCTGTGATAATCTCACTCCTGTGATAATCTCACCCCTGTGATAATCTCACCCCTGTGATAATCTCACCCCTGTGATAATCTCACCCCTGTGATAATCTCACCCCTGTGATAATCTCACTCCTGTGATAATCTCACCCCCTGTGATAATCTCAACCCCTGTGATAATCTCACTCCTGTGATAATCTCACCCCCGTGATAATCTCACCCCTGTTATAATCTCACCCCCTGTGATAATCTCACCCCCTGTGATAATCTCACTCCTTTGATAATCTCCCCGCCTGTGATAATCTCACTCCCTCTGATAATCTCACTCCTGTGATAATCTCACCCCCGTGATAATCTCACCCCCCGTGATAATCTCAGCCCCCGTGATGATCTCACCCCCGTGATGATCTCACCCCATGATAATCTCACCCCCTGTGATAATCTCACCCCATTGATAATCTCACCCCATGATAATCTCACCCCCTGTGATAATCTCACCCCATTGATAATCTCACCCCCTGTGATAATCTCAACCCCTGTGATAATCTCACTCCTGTGATAATCTCCCCGCCTGCGTTAATCTCACGCCCTGTGATAATCTCACTCCTGTGATAATCTCACCCCCCGTAATAATCTCACCCCCGTGATAATCTCAACCCCTGTGATAATCTCAGCCCCCGTGATGATCTCACCCCGTGATGATCTCACCCCATGATAATCTCACCCCCTGTGATAATCTCACCCCATTGATAATCTCACCCCATGATAATCTCACCCCCTGTGATAATCTCAACCCCTGTGATAATCTCACTCCTGTGATAATCTCACCCCCTGTGATAATCTCACTCCTGTGATAATCTCACCCCCTGTGATAATCTCAACCCCCTGTGATAATCTCAGCCCTGTTATAATCTCATCCCCGTGATGATCTCACCCCGAGATAATCTCACCCCCTGTGATAATCTCACCCCATGATAATCTCCCCCCTATGATAATCTAACCCCCTGTGATAATCTCACCCCGTGATAATCTTCCCCATGATAATCTCACTCCTGTGATAATCTCACTCCTGTGATAATCTCACCCCTGTGATAATCTCACCCCCTGTGATAATCTCACTCCTGTGATAACCTCACCCCCTGTGATAATCTCACTCCTGTGATAATCTCACCCCCTGTGATAATCTCACTCCTGTGATAATCTCACTCCCCCTAATAATCTCACTCCTGTGATAATCTCACCCCCCGTAATAATCTCACTCCTGTGATAATCTCACCCCCGGTAATAATCTCACCCCCCGTAATAATCTCACCCCCTGAAATAATCTCACCCCCCGTAATAATCTCACCCCCTGTGATAATCTCACCCCCATGATAATCTCACCCCCTGTGATAATCTCACCCCCCGTAATAATCTCACCCCCGTGATAATCTCACCCCCGTGATAATCTCAACCCCCGTGATAATCTCAGCCCCCGTGATGATCTCACCCCCGTGATGATCTCACCCGCCGTGATAATCTCACCCCCCATTAAAATCTCACCCCCGTGATAATCTTTCCCCCGTGATAATCTCACTCCTGTGATAATCTCACCCCCTGTGATAACCTCACCCCCTGTGATAATCTCACCCCCTGTGATAATCTCACCCCCTGTGATAATCTCACCCCTGTGATAATCTCACCCCTGTGATAATCTCACTCCGTGATAATCTCCCCTGTGATAATCTCACTCCTGTGATAATCTCAACCCCTGTGATAATCTCACCCCTGTGATAATCTCACCCCTGTGATAATCTCACCCCTGTGATAATCTCACCCCTGTGATAATCTCACCTCCTGTGATAATCTCACCCCCTGTGATAATCTCAACCCCTGTGATAATCTCACTCCTGTGATAATCTCACCCCCGTGATAATCTCACCCCTGTTATAATCTCACCCCCTGTGATAATCTCACCCCCTGTGATAATCTCACTCCTTTGATAATCTCACTCCCTCTGATAATCTCACTCCTGTGATAATCTCACCCCCCGTAATAATCTCACCCCCGTGATAATCTCAGCCCCCGTGATGATCTCACCCCCGTGATGATCTCACCCCATGATGATCTCACCCCCTGTGATAATATCACCCCATTGATAATCTCACCCCATGATAATCTCACCCCCTGTGATAATCTCACCCCATTGATAATCTCACCCCATGATAATCTCACCCCCTGTGATAATCTCAACCCCTGTGATAATCTCACTCCTGTGATAATCTCCCCGCCTGTGATAATCTCACTCCCTCTGATAATCTCACTCCTGTGATAATCTCACCCCCCGTAATAATCTCACCCCCGTGATAATCTCAACCCCTGTGATAATCTCAGCCCCCGTGATGATCTCACCCCATGATAATCTCACCCCCTGTGATAATCTCACCCCATTGATAATCTCACCCCATGATAATCTCACCCCCTGTGATAATCTCAACCCCTGTGATAATCTCACTCCTGTGATAATCTCACCCCCTGTGATAATCTCAACCCCTGTGATAATCTCACTCCTGTGATAATCTCACCCCCTGTGATAATCTCACTCCTGTGATAATCTCACCCACTGTGATAATCTCAACCCCCTGTGATAATCTCAGCCCTGTGATAATCTCATCCCCGTGATGATCTCACCCCGTGATAATCTCACCCCCTGTGATAATCTCACCCCATGATAATCTCACTCCATGATAATCTCCCCCCTGTGATAATCTAACCCCCTGTGATAATCTCACCCCGTGATAATCTTCCCCATGATAATCTCACTCCTGTGATAATCTCACCCCTGTGATAATCTCACCCCCTGTGATAATCTCACTCCTGTGATAACCTCACCCCCTGTGATAATCTCACTCCTGTGATAATCTCACCCCCTGTGATAATCTCACTCCTGTGATAATCTCACTCCCCTAATAATCTCACTCCTGTGATAATCTCACCCCCCGTAATAATCTCACTCCTGTGATAATCTCACCCCCGGTAATAATCTCACCCCCCGTAATAATCTCACCCCCTGTGATAATCTCACCCCCCATGATAATCTCACCCCCTGTGATAATCTCACCCCCGTAATAATCTCACCCCCGTGATAATCTCACCCCCCATTAAAATCTCACCCCCCGTGATAATCTCACCCCCGTGATAATCTCACCCCCTGTGATAATCTCACCCCCGTGATAATCTCACCCCCTGTGATAATCTCACCCTTGTGATAATCTCACCCCTGTGATAATCTCACTCCTGTGATAATCTCACCCCTGTGATAATCTCACCCCTGTGATAATCTCACCCCCTGTGATAATCTCACCCCCTGTGATAATCTCACCCCCTGTGATAATCTCACCCCCTGTGATAATCTCAACCCCTGTGATAATCTCACTCCTGTGATAATCTCCCCGCCTGTGATAATCTCACTCCCTCTGATAATCTCACTCCTGTGATAATCTCACCCCCCGTAATAATCTCACCCCCGTGATAATCTCAACCCCCTGTGATAATCTCAGCCCCCGTGATGATCTCACCCCGTGATGATCTCACCCCCTGTGATAATCTCACCCCTGTGATAATCTCACCCCATTGATAATCTCACCCCAGTGATAATCTCACCCCTGTGATAATCTCAACCCCTGTGCTAATCTCACACCTGTGATAATCTCACCCCCTGTGATAATCTCATCCTGTGATAATCTCACCCCGTGATATCTCACCCCCGTGATAATCTCACCCCTGTGATAATCTCACCCCATGATAATCTCACCCCGTGATAATCTCACCCCCTGTGATAATCTCACCCCGTGATAATCTCACTCCAGTGATAATCTCCCCCGTGATAATCTCACCCCTGTGATAATCTCACCCCGTGATAATCTCACCCCTGTGATAATCTCACTCCTGTGATAATCTCACTCCTGTGATAACCTCACCCCCTGTGATAATCTCACTCCTGTGATAATCTCACCCCCTGTGATAATCTCACTCCTGTGATAATCTCACCCCCCCTAATAATCTCACTCCTGTGATAATCTCACCCCCCGTAATAATCTCACTCCTGTGATAATCTCACCCCCGGTAATAATCTCACCCCCCCGTAATAATCTCAACCCCTGTGATAATCTCACCCCCGTGATAATCTCACCCCCTGTGATAATCTCACCCCCTGTGATCATCTTTCCCCCGTGATAATCTCACTCCTGTGATAATCTCACTCCCTGTGATAATCTCACCCCCTGTGATAACCTCACCCCCTGTGATAATCTCACCCCCTGTGATAATCTCACCCCCTGTGATAATCTCACCCCCTGTGATAATCTCACCCCCTGTGATAATCTCACCCCTGTGATAATCTCACTCCGTGATAATCTCCCCTGTGATAATCTCACTCCTGTGATAATCTCACCCCTGTGATAATCTCACCCCTGTGATAATCTCACCCCTGTGATAATCTCACTCCTGTGATAATCTCACCCCCTGTGATAATCTCAACCCCTGTGATAATCTCACTCCTGTGATAATCTCACCCCCCGTGATAATCTCACCCCTGTTATAATCTCACCCCCTGTGATAATCTCACCCCCTGTGATGATCTCACTCCTTTGATAATCTCCCCGCCTGTGATAATCTCACTCCCTCTGATAATCTCACTCCTGTGATAATCTCACCCCCCGTAATAATCTCACCCCCGTGATAATCTCAACCCCCGTGATAATCTCAGCCCCCGTGATGATCTCACCCCCGTGATGATCTCACCCCATGATAATCTCACCCCTGTGATAATCTCACCCCATTGATAATCTCACCCCATGATAATCTCACCCCCTGTGATAATCTCACCCCATTGATAATCTCACCCCATGATAATCTCACCCCCTGTGATAATCTCAACCCCTGTGATAATCTCACTCCTGTGATAATCTCACTCCTGTGATAATCTCCCCGCCTGTGATAATCTCACTCCCTCTGATAATCTCACTCCTGTGATAATCTCACCCCCGTGATAATCTCACCCCCGTGATAATCTCAACCCCTGTGATAATCTCAGCCCGTGATGATCTCACCCCGTGATGATCTCACCCCGTGATAATCTCACCCCCTGTGATAATCTCACCCCATTGATAATCTCACCCCATGATAATCTCACCCCCTGTGATAATCTCAACCCCTGTGATAATCTCACTCCTGTGATAATCTCACCCCCTGTGATAATCTCACTCCTGTGATAATCTCACCCACTGTGATAATCTCAACCCCCTGTGATAATCTCAGCCCTGTGATAATCTCATCCCCGTGATGATCTCACCCCGTGATAATCTCACCCCCTGTGATAATCTCACCCCATGATAATCTCACTCCATGATAATCTCCCCCCTGTGATAATCTAACCCCCTGTGATAATCTCACCCCGTGATAATCTTCCCCATGATAATCTCACTCCTGTGATAATCTCACTCCTGTGATAATCTCACCCCTGTGATAATCTCACCCCTGTGATAATCTCACCCTGTGATAATCTCACCCCCTGTGATAATCTCACTCCTGTGATAATCTCACCCCCTGTGATAATCTCACTCCTGTGATAATCTCACTCCCCCTAATAATCTCACTCCTGTGATAATCTCACCCCCCGTAATAATCTCACTCCTGTGATAATCTCACCCCCGGTAATAATCTCACCCCCCGTAATAATCTCACCCCCTGTGATAATCTCACCCCCGTGATAATCTCACCCCCTGTGATAATCTCACCCCGTGATAATCTCACCCCTGTGATAATCTCACTCCGTGATAATCTCACCCCTGTGATAATCTCACCCCTGTGATAATCTCACCCCTGTGATAATCTCACCCCTGTGATAATCTCACCCCCTGTGATAATCTCACCCT
>JASTWF010001538.1:0-74338 GCA_030390025.1 Squalus acanthias
ATTCTCTGTCCTCCACCCTATCTTATATTGATCCATCAAGCAGAGTAAACAGGCAAGTCCCACGTGCGACTAAGGCAAGTTTGTTGGACGCGACCTTCTTTTCCAGAAGCCGTGTGAGTATTTCTAATGGATCCTTCCCTGCCCCAGTGACCATAATGCAGAGATGCCGGTGTTGGACTGGGGTGGACAAAATTGAGAGGTCGCATTTGAGAGGTGACCATAAACAGCATCTCTCAGGATCCTATCAAGCATCTTCCCTGTGATCGAGGTCACACTGATGGGCCTGTAGTTCTCTGGCTCTGATTCTCCCTGTTTTGAAAATGGGAATGACGTGAGCTACCTTCTAATCTCGGGGAACAATCCCCTGATTCTACTGAGCTATTGATGATACGGGCAAGGGGCTCACAGAGCACCGTCCCATCTCTTTAAACACCCTTGGGTGGATATCATCTGGACCTGGAGCGCCATCTAATTTCAGATTTCCTATTTTATCCAAGATGACAAACCCTTTCTATTTTAATACTTATGATGTTATTGCGCACTGACCAGTCACCATTTCTCCTCCATTTACAGACGCTCCCTGACCTGTGTCCATTTCTCCTCCATTTACAGACGCTCCCTGACCAGTCACCATTTCTCCTCCATTTAAAGACGCTCCCTGACCAGTCACCATTTCTCCTCCATTTACAGACGCTCCCTGACCAGTCACCATTTCTCCTCCATTTACAGACGCTCCCTGACCAGTCTCCATTTCTCCTCCATTTACAGACGCTCCCTGACCAGTCACCATTTCTCCTTCATTTACAGACGCTCCCTGACTCACTTCCTGTCTGTCCCGGAGTTTGGCGCTTTGTTGAAATTCGGACCGGAGCAAAACGGGAACCCGCGGGTGGAGGCGGATAATGTTCACTGCTCTTATAATGGGGCCTGGGGCCGCACTCGGGGTGTGTGCAGCCCGCGTCCCCCCGGGGTTTATTAACCCGCTCCCTGAGCTCTCTCACCTGATGTGTCAGCGGCTGCTGCCAAGGTCCGCGCATGCTCAGCTCACACTGCCCGGGTGATTGACGGGAGCTCCAGACCAATAGGAAGAGCGGGGCGGGGCTGGAGGACCGAGCGGGCGGCGGGTCCTCCAACCAATCGGAGAGTGTGAGGGGCGGGGCTTGACCTTTGAACCTGAACAACAGAAGGTGAGCTGAGCATGCGCGGACCTTGGCAGCAGCCGCTGACACATCAGGTGAGAGAGCTCAGGGAAATAACAACAGAAAACGCTGGAAAAACTCAGCAGGCCAGGCAGCATCCGTGGAGAGAGAAAGAGAGTTAACGTTTCAGGTCGATGACCTTTCGTCAGAACTGGGAAGAGCTGGAAATCAAATAGATTTAAGGCCAGGATAAAGCTGGGAAAAGGGGGAGGGGATAAAGGAACAAAGGGGGAGATGAAGAGACATTGAGAGATATGCAAGGCTAGAGGTGGTGTTAATGTGACAGATTAAGGCTGAAAGAAGTGTGAAATCCACTGGCAGAATGAAGGACAGCTGCCAGCTTCTAGGAGGAAAAAAAAGGTGGGGGGGGGGGCAAATAAAAGGGTGGAAAAAATAAAATATAAGTGTGATTGGAGCTGAGGTTATGATCTAAAATTGTTGAACTCGATATTGAGTCCAGAGGGCTGTAGCGTGCCTAAACGAAAGATGAGGTGCTGTTCCTCGAGCTTACGCTGCGCTTCCGTGGAACAGTGTAATAGGCCGAGGACGGTGAGGTCAGAGTGGGAGTGAAGCGGTGAATTAAAGTGACAGGCGACCGGGAGCTCGGGGTCCCCCTTACGGACTGAACGGAGGTGTTGCGCAAAGCGGTCACCCAATCTGCGTTTGGTCTCCCCAATGTAGAGGAGACCACATCGTGAGCAGCGAATACAGTATACTAAATTGCAGGAAGTACAAGTAAATCGCTTGTCAATTTCTATCCTGGACTCACAGTCATGGCTTTTGGAAACTCCTTTTACAGGCTGTGAGAACGGCAGCATTTACAGACACGAAACTCAGACCAACAACAACAACTTACCTTTATATAGCACCTTTAAAATGTCACAGTAGTGCAGTCAGACAATAATCGACACACATACGATAGCAAAATACTGCGGATGCTGGAAATCTGAAATAACAGCAGAAAACACTGGAAAAACTCAGCAGGCCAGGCAGCATCCGTGGAGAGAGAAAGAGAGTTAACGTTTCAGGTCATAAGAACATAAGAACATAAGAAATAGGAGCAGGAGTAGGCCAATCGGCCCCTCGAGCCTGCTCCGCCATTCAATAAGATCATGGCTGATCTGATCCTAACCGCCAATCTACTATCTATCACAGAACCATCTCCTGCATCTAACAGAATTGCACACACGAAATAGGAGCAGAATCAGGCTACACAGTCCCTGGGCCCGCTCCACTACCCACAGGGCCATGACCGATCCGAACCTAGACTCATGTCCAAATTCCTGCCCGCTCCCCGTAACCCTTAATGCCCTTTACTTCTAGGAAACTGTCTATTTCTGTTTTAAATTTAATTTAAATTTAATTAATGTTGTAGCTTTCGTCAGAATAATCGACACACATACTTTGTTTGTGGTCCAGTGCACTGACACAAAGTTCCTTCACAACTGTAACAATTTTATTGCGGTTGCTGTGAAGGCTGCGCTCACTCTGCTCGTACACCTGGTCTCCAAAGGAGGCAAAACAGGACTAATGCTGCCGAGCTCAGCTCTTTTTGTTCAGAAGATCTCATTGAAACTTTTAAAATTCTAACAGGACTAGACAGACTAGATGCAGGAAGGATGTTCCCGATGGCCGGGGAGTCCAGAACCAGGGGTCACAGTTTAAGGATAAGGGGTAAGCCATTTAGGACTGAGATGAGGAGGAATTTCTTCACCCAGAGAGTGGTGAACCTGTGGAATTCTCTACCACAGAAGGCAGTAGAGGCCAATTCATTAAATATATTCAAGAAGGAGTTAGATATATTTCTTAAAGCTAAAGGGATATGGAGAGAAGGCAGGGACAGGGTACTGAATTTGGATGATCAGCCATGATCTCATTGAATGGCGGAGCAGGCTCGAGGGGCTCAAAGGCCGACTCCTGCTCCTATCTTCTATGTTTCTATGTAAAATATCAACTGTTTAGCCTCGCCAGGAAAAGCTCAAAAGAGGCAGCAGTGCTCATTGGCTGCCCAGGAAAGTACTATTTAGATTAAACTCCTTCACCCAGAGAGTGCTGAGAATGTGGAACTTGCTGCCACAGGGAGTAGTTGAGGCGAACAGCAGGGATACATTTAAGGGGAAGCTGGATAAACACATGGGAGAAAGGAATAGAAGGAGATGCTGATAGGGTGAGATGAAGAGAGATGGGAGGAGGCTCGTGTGGAGCATAAACACCGCATGGACCAGTTGGGCCGATTGGCCTGTTTCTGTGCTGTACAATCTATGTAATTCTATGTAATAAGAGAGGAAAGAATGTTCCATAGAAACCAGAATGATCTGTTCTGCATTTTTATCCTGAACTTAGTGACTTCTTTTGTAAACTGCTTTTACAGGGAATATCATCAGCCTTTGAATGTGGAAGGAGAAATGTTTGTCTGTTCTGTCTGTAGGAAAAGATTTCAAACATCAGTGTGACTGGAAAAGCACCGAGACACACACACCCGAGTGAGAGTGTTCCAGTGCACTGACTGTGGAAAGAGCTTTAACCAGTTACACAGCCTAAAAAAACATCGCACCATTCACAGCGGGGAGAAACCGTACACGTGTTCTGTGTGTGGACGAGGCTTCAACTGATCATCCAACCTGGAGAGACACAAGGACACCCGCACCATGGAGAAACCCTGGAAATGTGGGGACTGTGGGAAGGGATTCAGCTCCCCGTCCCGGCTGGAAACTCATCAACGCTGTCACACTGGGGAGAGGCCGTTCACCTGCTCTGTTTGTGGGAAGGGATTCAATTACCCGTCTGAGCTGAAAAATCATGGACGCAGTCACACTGGGGAGAGGCCGTTCACCTGCTCCGTGTGTGGGAAGGGATTCACTCACTCGTCCATTCTCCAGACACATCAGCGAGTTCACACTGACGAGAGACCATTCAGCTGCACTCACTGTGGGAAGAAGTTCAAGCAGTCATCGAACCTCATTCTACACCAGCAAGTTCACACTGGGGAGAGACCGTTCACCTGCTCCATGTGTGGGAAGGGATTCACTCGGTCATCCAACCTGCTGACACACCAGGAAGTTCACACCGAGGAGAGGCCGTTCTCCTGTTCTGTGTGTGGGAAGACATTCACTCGTTTATGTGAGCTTCTGACACACCAGCGAGTTCACACTGGGGAGAGGCCGTTCACCTGCTCTGTGTGTGGGAAGGGATTTAATCGATCATCGAACCTGCTGACACACCAGCGAGTTCACACTGGGGAGAGGCCGTTCACCTGCTCCCAGTGTGGGAAGGGATTCAATCAGTCATCCAACCTGCTGACACACCAGCGAGTTCACAAGTGACTGCAGGGGTGGATTCTGCAGTTATTGCTGCTGTTAATCACATCCAGGACTGAACCATGTTCATTCTGACAGTTGGGGTTTGTTTCTGCTGATGTTAACAACCCCTATAACTGGGCTGGAGTTTAATATTCTGGATATATAGCTGATTGATGTGTCGGGGCTGCAGTGTTTGTTTAAGAACCGCTGTCTGATCTTTCCCCTTAATTTCTGATGAGAGTCCCTGAATTATTTTACAATAAAATTATGAACTTTTACTTCAATCCTAAATTGATCTTTGGTATAAAATTTACAATTCAATGTCTGAAAGGTTCCACTGATTAACATCTCCAATTAGAAAGTGCTGATTAATCCTCGCTGACAATTCTTACTGACTTGCAAATTACACACAGTGGCACCTCCATTATCCACCAGAAAGAAGGGGAATGGGAATTGGTGGAGAATCGAGAGTCCCCAAATGTTGCCCCTCCCGTCTGGTACAGCAATCCCCTCGGCACGGGAATGGAGACAAGTCCAGTTATAGTAACGGGATGAGTTAAAGGTATTTACTCAGACGGGCGGAAGGTGGGAAGTGGTGTTCCACGGGGATCGGTGCTGGGACCACTGTTGTTCACCATTTACATGAATGATTTGGACTTGGGAATCAGAGGTACAATTTCAAAATTTGCTGATGACACTAAATTGGAGGGTGTAGTTAATACTGAGGAAGACTGCGATAGCATCCTTGTAGAATTATTCAGTTGTGTTCAGTAAATAGCAGCATCTTTTAATTTGCTGACACACTAAAACACTAAAACCAGAAATCATTAACAGCTCCCAATTTCAGAATTGTCAGATTCAAACTCAACTTCTTCCAAGTACAATCTAACATTTCAAAAATTGTAATGGATGTAGGCGAGATATTAGGACTGTTGTCTAACACAATCCAAACACAGTGACACACAGACAGATGGGCAGGTGTAGCTTCACAGCAAATCCTTTCAAGCCTCACTAAAAAGTGGCAGACTGGCAATCCATTGTTCACTAATGGAGTTGTGATCTTTGTAAATTAAGAAAGGAAATGCATGGAAATGTGTCAAAGAATTGATTAACAGCATGAGGCATCATCTCCCTTTGATTTCTATTTCTGACAGCAGGCAACAGAAAAAGGTCATTACAACACGACATAAACAGACTCTTCAGGTGTGAGACATCAGACTTCAGAACAACACGTCTGCCAGCTCTGGCCACAAACCTCAGTACAGTCAACCTTTCAGCAGCTGCAGCCCTGATTAAATAACTAGTAGTTTAACATGTCTAGTAGAGCTTTTGTATCAAAATAGAAAAAATGTATTTGTGACACACACAATTAATAATTAAATCACAATGTGATTGTGAGGATCGATTATCGCCTCTTGATACCTTCCGTGCCCACCGGTCGAGGAAGGTATCAAGTGAACTGGTGGACACCGCCTGCTCCCTCTCCAGGGCCACCCGGGCACGGACAAGACCACGGGAGAGAGGCAGGCAGCCAGAGTGACCCCCCCATGGGCCCTGCCCATCCTGGACCTACAAATTGCTGTTTTCGCCAGGCCCAAGAGCAGGTCCAGGAGAAGATCCTCCGACTTATCCACCCCCCTCCGGACCGGGCGGGCAAAGATTAGGAGCGTGGGGCTAAAGTGTAACCAAGAGTTGAGGAGCAGCCCCTTCAGGTAACTATACAGGGGCTGTAACCTCTCACACTGAATATATACACGGCCCATGGACTCCTCTAGGCCGCAAAAAACACATCTGGCCTTGGAGTCCGGAAAGGAGCTTAAACTGTTGCACACGACTGCTCCCTGCAACAGTCTCCACCCCAGATCCCCAATGGTGCAGGGAAGGACCCCCGCGTGGAGAGCCCTCCACTGGGGAACCTCGCCTCCACCAGACAGCAAGATGACCCGCCAGTCTGATTGAGATTGGGCAATAAACAAAATCAATAAATAAATTACACAGAAACCCGAGTGCCCGGGTGCTCAGCCCTGGTGTGAAGTACGCTGGCCGCCAATTTTCCTTTATTAACTCGCACCTCAGGCCCCGCCCAGTCTGGTTTAATTACTAAATGTTTTCTAACTCGGGTTCAGGCCTGTCATTCTGAGGGAAACTTGTGAGGCCTGAATTTTTTTTGTGTGACCTACCCGAGAGGCTTTAATAAACTGGCAATAAGATTTTATGTTAAAGGTGGAAAGAGGTGAAAAATGCCACTAGCAATGCCTCAAAACTCACGGACAGAGAAATCCACTTCATCAGCGCCCCTGCCACAGGACTCAATATCCACCCCCTCCACCACTGGTGCACTGTGTCTGCAGTATGTACGGTCTACAAGATGACCACGGTCAGGCCGTGTGGAGTCAAGGGTCAGGTGACAGAATGGATGGAAAGATCGCAACAGACTTCCCTTAACTCCAACCCTCTGATTTCTGTTTTGCCGCCATCTTTCCATCCATTCTGCTGCCTGGCCCTTCACTCCACATGGCCTGACCTTGGTCATCTTCTAGATCTTACATACTTAGGGGTTGGGAGTAGCTACTCAGACTGGCAAAAGGTGGGAAGTGGTGTTCCACAGGGATCGATGCTGGGACCACTGTTGTTCAGCATTTATGTAAACGATTTGCACTGGGAATCGGAAGTACAATTTCAAAATTCGGCGATGACACCAAATTGGGATGTGTAGATAATAATGAGGAAGACTGCGAGAAAATGGAAGAAGACATGAATAAATTTGCAGAATGGGTGTTTAATTAGCAAATGAATTTCAATGCAGATCAGTGTGAGGTGGTGCATTTTGGTAGGAAGAATAAGGAGGCCACACACTACTGGGAAATTACTTGGAGTTTAAATGGGGTAGAGAAGCAAAGGGATCTCGGGGTCCAGATACACAAATCACTAAAAGTAGCGACGCAGGTTAATGAGGCCACAAAAGGAGCAAACAATGGACTGGGGCTCATTTCTAGAGGGATAGAATTGAAAAGCAGAGAAGTTATGTTAAACTTGTATCGAACCTTGGTTAGACCACACTTGGAGAACTGTGCACAGTTCTGGTCTCCATATTATAAAATATTATATATTAGAGGCACTGGAGAAGGTGCAAATTGTATTTGCAAGGATGATCCTAGAACTGAAAGGATATATTTATCAGGAGAGGCTGAACAGGCTGGGGCTCTTTTGTCTAAAAAAGAGAAGGTTGATGGGTGACCTCATAGAGGTCTTTAAGGTTATGAAATGTTTCTATAGGGTGGATGTCGGGAAAATGTTTCCACTTGTGTGGGAGTCCAAAACTAGAAGTCATAATTATAAGAAAGTCACTAATAAATCCAATGGGGAATTCAGGGGAAACCTTTACCCGAAGAGAGGTAAGAATGTGGAACGTGCTACCACAAGGAGTAGTCGAGGGGAATAACACAGCTGCATTTAAGGGGAAGCTAGATAAGCGCATGAGGGAGAAAGGAATCGAAGGTTATGCTAATCGGATTTTGTAGCCATCTTTCTATCCATTCTGCTGCCTGGCCCTTCGCTCCACACGAGGGTGGGAGGAGGCTCATGTGGAGCAGAAACACCGGCATTGACCAGTGGGGCCGAATGGCCTGTTCCTGTGCTGTAGACTCTGTAATTCGATGTAACTCTGTGTAACTGTGTCTTCTGACTCCTGACGTAGCTGGAAAAGATTTTACTAATATTACCACAATTGTGCAGCATCTTCATTTCCAAATCCCTCTGAGCTTCTCTAATGGCTGCTTTTGTCTCCCTCAATTGTGGGTGATATTTGTCCCTATTCTTCTGTAAACTCAATTCATCTTGTTACAAACTGGGTTCAAATTTCGGCGAGTCAGGCATCATTCGCCCCTAGACCTACGCAGGCAGGTAAGAGCCCAGACGGTTCCTCAGTAAGGATTCCTCTGGTTCCTCAGCATATATTTGTCAGGATACTGGAACCCAGCTTTCTTACCGTCCACTCCCGGAGGCCCCACTCCCTGAGCCTACAACCTTCAGCAGGGTCAGTGGTGGAGTTCCACAGCGGGAGTGATCCCAGAGAAACTGTTGAGATCTCATCCTTGTGGATGTTCCGGGTCGTGTATTTTGAGTTATCCTGGTGTCTAACACGCACACATCAATAAAACAGGGAATTCCTGGAAACACGCTGCAGGTCCTTCTTTATCTGGAGATCAAATGTCTGTTGTATAATTGTACCAGCAGTTAACAGGCTCCTGTGAACTCCTCCCTCTGCTATTTTAATGCGGAATTTAACCAATTTATTTTAAATGGGTTTATTTTAAATGAGTTAACGCCTGCCTTAAAATGGTAGACTCAGGACTGTCACACAAACACGTTAAATATTCGTAGAATAAGTATCAGTCATATTTAGACTGGAAACTTAAACCTGTTTCGCTTTCAGTCAGGAACAGATCGCAGTTTGACACCAATCTCTGATTTGACAGCACGTTTCCAGCATTCACCGTTGTTCTTCCTGACTCTAAACACAGTTGTAAAGGAGCCTTCTGTTCCGTGCCTAGGAGCTCTGAACCATGGAAGAGAGCGGCTGGGACATATTTCTCACAGGCCTCGAGATTAACCCACACGGGGACTTTGCTGTCAGTGAAGAGAGACGAGAAAGACCAAAGTGCCGTTTGCCCCTCTCAGTGTGGCCCTGAAGGACTGTGTCCAGGCTGAAGTTCTGTTCCCGCCGTACGATCCTCCCCCAGATTGTCCTTTCTGAGCTCCAGCCAGGTGATGCTAAACACTCAGGTGGGAAAGACAAAAAACGACAACAATTTGTTCAAAGCAAAGCTGATTTATTTGACATCTATCCAGAAAATCAACTCCAGCCCAGTTACAGGAGTTATTAGCATCAGCAGAAACAAACCCCAACTGTCAGAATGAACAGGGTTCAGTCCTGGATGTGATTAACAACATCAATAACAGCAGAATCCAACCCCTGCAGTCACTTGTGAACTCGCTGGTGTGTCAGCATGTTGGATGACTGTGTGAATCCCTTCCCACACACGGAGCAGGTGAAAGGCCTCTCCCCAGTGTGAGTGCGCTGGTGTACAGTGAGGTTGGATGATCGCCTGAACCCAGTCCCGCAGTGAGAGCACCTGAACGGTCTCTCGTCAGTGTGAACACGTTGATGGAATGTCAGTTCCCAAGAACTTTTATAGCACTTCCCGCAGTCCGGGCATTTAATGGTCTCTTGTCAGTGTGAACTCCATGGTGATTCAGCAAGGTGGATGACTGAGTGAATCCCTTCCGACACTCAGAGCAAGTGAATGACCTCTCCCTGGTGTGAGTGCGCTGGTGCGTCAGCAGGGTGGATGACTGAGTAAATCCCTTCCCACAGACGGAGCAGGTGAACGGCCTCTCCCCAGTGTGAACTCGCTGGTGTACAGTGAGCTCAGTGAACGGCCTCTCCCCAGTGTGAACTCGCTGGTGTACAGTAAGCTCAGTGAACGGCCTCTCCCCAGTGTGAACTCGCTGGTGTACAGTGAGCTCAGTGAACGGACTCTCCCCAGTGTGAGTGCACTGGTGTACAGTGAGCTCAGTGAACGGCCTTGCCCCAGTGTGAGTGCGCTGGTGTACAGTGAGCTCAGTGAACGGCCTCTCCCCAGTGTGAGTGCGCTGGTGTACAGTGAGCTCAGTGAACGGCCTCTCCCCAGTGTGAACTCGCTGGTGTACAGTGAGCTCAGTGAACGGCCTCTCCCCAGTGTGAACTCGCTGGTGTACAGTGAGCTCAGTGAACGGCCTCTCCCCAGTGTGAGTCGCTGGTGTACAGTGAGCTCAGTGAACGGACTCTCCCCAGTGTGAGTGCACTGGTGTACAGTGAGCTCAGTGAACGGCCTCTGCCCCAGTGTGAGTGCGCTGGTGTACAGTGAGCTCAGTGAACGGCCTCTCCCCAGTGTGAGTGCGCTGGTGTACAGTGAGCTCAGTGAACGGCCTCTCCCCAGTGTGAACTCG
This sequence comes from Squalus acanthias, assembly GCA_030390025.1. NCBI lineage: Eukaryota > Metazoa > Chordata > Chondrichthyes > Squaliformes > Squalidae > Squalus > Squalus acanthias. The sequence goes on from JASTWF010001538.1 coordinate 10,490, forward strand.
CTGGTGTACAGTGAGCTCAGTGAACGGCCTCTCCCCAGTGTGAGTGCGCTGGTGTACAGTGAGCTCAGTGAACGGCCTCTCCCCAGTGTGAGTGCGCTGGTGTACAGTGAGCTCAGTGAACGGTCTCTCCCCAGTGTGAGTGCGCTGGTGTACAGTGAGCTCAGTGAACGCCCTCTCCCCAGTGTGAGTGCGCTGGTGTACAGTGAGCTCAGTGAACGGCCTCTCCCCAGTGTGAGTGCGCTGGTGTACAGTGAGCTCAGTGAAGGGTCTCTCCCCAGTGTGAACTCGCTGGTGTACAGTGAGCTCAGTGAACGGTCTCTCCCCACTGTGAGTGCGCTGGTGTACAGTGAGCTCAGTGATTGGCCTCTCCCCAGTGTGAACTCGCTGGTGTACAGTGAGCTCAGTGAACGGTCTCTCCCCAGTGTGAACTCGCTGGTGTACAGTGAGCTCAGTGAACGGCCTCTCCCCAGTGTGAACTCGCTGGTGTACAGTGAGCTCAGTGAACGGCCTCTCCCCAGTGTGAACTCGCTGGTGTACAGTGAGCTCAGTGAACGGCCTCTCCCCAGTGTGAACTCGCTGGTGTACAGTAAGCTCAGTGAACGGCCTCTCCCCAGTGTGAGTGTGCTGGTGTACAGTGAGCTCAGTGAACGGCCTCTCCCCAGTGTGAACTCGCTGGTGTACAGTGAGCTCAGTGAACGGTCTCTCCCCAGTGTGAGTGCGCTGGTGTACAGTGAGCTCAGTGAATGGCCTCTCCCTAGTGTGAGTGCGCTGGTGTACAGTGAGCTCAGTGAACGGCCTCTCCCCAATGTGAACTCGCTGGTGTACAGTGAGCTCAGTGAACGGACCCTCCCCAGTGTGAACTCGCTGGTGTACAGTGAGCTCAGTGAACGGCCTCTCCCCAGTGTGAACTCGCTGGTGTACAGTGAGCTCAGTGAATGGTCTCTCCCCAGTGTGAGTGCGCTGGTGTACAGTGAGCTCAGTGAACGGCCTCTCCCCAGTGTGAGTGCGCTGGTGTACAGTGAGCTCAGTGAACGGCCTCTCCCCAGTGTGAGTGCGCTGGTGTACAGTGAGCTCAGTGAACGGTCTCTCCCCAGTGTGAGTGCGCTGGTGTACAGTGAGCTCAGTGAACAGTCTCTCCCCAGTGTGAGGCGCTGGTGTACAGTGAGCTCAGTGAACGGCCTCTCCGCAGTGTGAGTGCGCTGGTGTGCAGTGAGCTCAGTGAACGGTCTCTCACCAGTGTGAGGGCGCTGGTGTACAGTGAGCTCAGTGAACGGCCTCTCCCCAGTCTAAGTGCGCTGGTGTGCAGTGAGCTCAGTGAACGGCCTCTCCCCAGTGTGAGTGCGCTGGTGTGCAGTGAGCTCAGTGAACGGTCTCTCCCCAGTGTGAACTCGCTGGTGTACAGTGAGCTCAGTGAACGGTCTCTCCCCAGTGTGAGTGCGCTGGTGTACAGTGAGCTCAGTGAACGGTCTCTCCCCAGTGTGAACTCGCTGGTGTACAGTGAGCTCAGTGAACAGCCTCTCCCCAGTGTGAGTGCGCTGGTGTACACTGAGCTCAGTGAACGGCCTCTCCCCAGTGTGAACTCACTGGTGTACAGTGAGCTCAGTGAACGGTCTCTCCCCAGTGTGAGTGCGCTGGTGTACAGTGAGCTCAGTGAACGGCCTCTCCCCAGTGTGAGTGCGCTGGTGTACAGTGAGCTCAGTGAACGGCCTCTCCCCAGTGTGAACTCGCTGGTGTACAGTGAGCTCAGTGAACGGCCTCTCCCCAGTGTGAACTCGCTGGTGTACAGTGAGCTCAGTGAACGGCCTCTCCCCAGTGTGAACTCGCTGGTGTACAGTGAGCTCAGTGAACGGTCTCTCCCCAGTGTGAACTTGCTGGTGTACAGTGAGCTCACTGAACGGCCTCTCCCCAGTGTGAGTGCGCTGGTGTGCAGTGAGCTCAGTGAACGGTCTCTCCCCAGTGTGAGGGCGCTGGTGTACAGTGAGCTCAGTGAACGGCCTCTCCCCAGTGTGAGTGCGCTGGTGTACAGTGAGCTCAGTGAACGGCCTCTCCCCAGTGTGAGTGCGCTGGTGTACAGTGAGCTCAGTGAACGGCCTCTCCCCAGTGTGAGTGCGCTGGTGTACAGTGAGCTCAGTGAACGGCCTCTCCCCAGTGTGAGTGCGCTGGTGTACAGTGAGCTCAGTGAACGGCCTCTCCCCAGTGTGAGTGCGCTGGTGTACATTGAGCTCAGTGAACGGCCTCTCCCCAGTGTGTGTGCGCTGGTGTACAGTGAGCTCAGTGAACAGTCTCTCCCCAGTGTGAGTGCGCTGGTGTACAGTGAGCTCAGTGAACGGCCTCTCCCCAGTGTGAGTGCGCTGGTGTTCAGTGAGCTCAGTGAACAGTCTCTCCCCAGTGTGAGTGCGCTGGTGTACAGTGAGCTCAGTGAACGGCCTCTCCCCAGTGTGTGTGCGCTGGTGTACAGTGAGCTCAGTGAACGGCCTCTCCCCAGTGTGAACTCGCTGGTGTTCAGTGAGCTCAGTGAACGGCCTCTCCCCAGTGTGAACTCGCTGGTGTACAGTGAGCTCAGTGAACGGCCTCTCCCCAGTGTGAACTCGCTGGTGTACAGTGAGCTCAGTGAACGGTCTCTCCCCAGTGTGAACTCGCTGGTGTACAGTGAGCTCAGTGAACGGCCTCTCCCCAGTGTGAGTGCGCTGGTGTACAGTGAGCTCAGTGAACGGACTCTCCCCAGTGTGAACTCGCTGGTGTACAGTGAGCTCAGTGAACGGCCTCTCCCCAGTGTGAGTGCGCTGGTGTACAGTGAGCTCAGTGAACATCCTCTCCCCAGTGTGAACTCGCTGGTGTACAGTGAGCTCAGTGAACGGTCTCTCCCCAGTGTGAGTGCGCTGGTGTACAGTGAGCTCAGTGAACGGCCTCTCCCCAGTGTGAGTGCGCTGGTGTACAGTGAGCTCAGTGAACGGTCTCTCCCCAGTGTGAGTGCGCTGGTGTACAGTGAGCTCAGTGAATGGCCTCTCCCCAGTGTGAGTGCGCTGGTGTACAGTGAGCTCAGTGAATGGCCTCTCCCCAGTGTGAACTCGCTGGTGTACAGTGAGCTCAGTGAACGGTCTCTCCCCAGTGTGAACTCGCTGGTGTACAGTGAGCTCAGTGAACGGTCTCTCCCCAGTGTGAGTGCGCTGGTGTACAGTGAGCTCACTGAACGGCCTCTCCCCAGTCTGAACTTGCTGGTGTACAGTGAGCTCAGTGAACGGTCTCTCCCCAGTGTGAGTGCGCTGGTGGACAGTGAGCTCACTGAACGGCCTCTCCCCAGTCTGAACTCGCTGGTGTACAGTGAGCTCAGTGAACGGTCTCTCCCCAGTGTGAGTGTGCTGGTGTACAGTGAGCTCAGTGAACGGTCTCTCCCCAGTGTGAGTGCGCTGGTGTACAGTGAGCTCAGTGAACGGCCTCTCCCCAGTGTGAGTGTGCTGGTGTACAGTGAGCTCAGTTAACGGTCTCTCCCCAGTGTGAACTCTCTGGTGTACAGTGAGCTCAGTGAACGGTCTCTCCCCAGTGTGAGTGCGCTGGTGTACAGTGAGCTCAGTTGACGGCCTCTCCCCAGTGTGAACTCGCTGGTGTACAGTGAGTTCAGTGAACGGCCTCTCCCCAGTGTGAGTGCGCTGGTGTACAGTGACCTCAGTGAATGATCTCTCCCCAGTGTGAGTGCGCTGGTGTACAGTGAGCTCAGTGAACGGCCTCTCCCCAGTGTGAGTGTGCTGGTGTACAGTGAGCTCAGTGAACGGTCTCTCCCCAGTGTGAACTCGCTGGTGTACAGTGAGCTCAGTGAACTGCCTCTCCCCAGTGTGAACAGTGAACGGTCTCTCCCCAGTGTGAGTGCGCTGGTGTACAGTGAGCTCACTGAACGGCCTCTCCCCAGTCTGAACTCGCTGGTGTACAGTGAGCTCAGTGAACGGTCTCTCCCCAGTGTGAGTGCGCTGGTGTACAGTGAGCTCAGTGAACGGCCTCTCCCCAGTGTGAGTGTGCTGGTGTACAGTGAGCTCAGTTGACGGTCTCTCCCCAGTGTGAACTCGCTGGTGTACAGTGAGTTCAGTGAACGGCCTCTCCCCAGTGTGAGTGCGCTGGTGTACAGTGACCTCAGTGAATGGTCTCTCCCCAGTGTGAGTGCGCTGGTGTACAGTGAGCTCAGTGAACGGTCTCTCCCCAGTGTGAACTCGCTGGTGTACAGTGAGCTCAGTGAACTGCCTCTCCCCAGTGTGAACTCGCTGGTGTACAGTGAGCTCAGTGAACGGCCTCTCCCCAGTGTGAGTGCGCTGGTGTACAGTGAGCTCAGTGAACGGTGTCTCCCCAGTGTGAACTCGCTGGTGTACAGTGAGCTCAGTGAACGGCCTCTCCCCAGTGTGAGTGCGCTGGTGTACAGTGAGCTCAGTGAACGGCCTCTCCCCAGTGTGAGTGCGCTGGTGTACAGTGAGCTCAGTGAACGGCCTCTCCCCAGTGTGAGTGCGCTGGTGTACAGTGAGCTCAGTGAACGGCCTCTCCCCAGTGTGAGTGCGCTGGTGTACAGTGAGCTCAGTGAACGGCCTCTCCCCAGTGTGAGTGCGCTGGTGTACATTGAGCTCAGTGAACGGCCTCTCCCCAGTGTGTGTGCGCTGGTGTACAGTGAGCTCAGTGAACAGTCTCTCCCCAGTGTGAGTGCGCTGGTGTACAGTGAGCTCAGTGAACGGCCTCTCCCCAGTGTGAGTGCGCTGGTGTTCAGTGAGCTCAGTGAACAGTCTCTCCCCAGTGTGAGTGCGCTGGTGTACAGTGAGCTCAGTGAACGGCCTCTCCCCAGTGTGTGTGCGCTGGTGTACAGTGAGCTCAGTGAACGGCCTCTCCCCAGTGTGAACTCGCTGGTGTTCAGTGAGCTCAGTGAACGGCCTCTCCCCAGTGTGAACTCGCTGGTGTACAGTGAGCTCAGTGAACGGCCTCTCCCCAGTGTGAACTCGCTGGTGTACAGTGAGCTCAGTGAACGGTCTCTCCCCAGTGTGAACTCGCTGGTGTACAGTGAGCTCAGTGAACGGCCTCTCCCCAGTGTGAGTGCGCTGGTGTACAGTGAGCTCAGTGAACGGACTCTCCCCAGTGTGAACTCGCTGGTGTACAGTGAGCTCAGTGAACGGCCTCTCCCCAGTGTGAGTGCGCTGGTGTACAGTGAGCTCAGTGAACATCCTCTCCCCAGTGTGAACTCGCTGGTGTACAGTGAGCTCAGTGAACGGTCTCTCCCCAGTGTGAGTGCGCTGGTGTACAGTGAGCTCAGTGAACGGCCTCTCCCCAGTGTGAGTGCGCTGGTGTACAGTGAGCTCAGTGAACGGTCTCTCCCCAGTGTGAGTGCGCTGGTGTACAGTGAGCTCAGTGAATGGCCTCTCCCCAGTGTGAGTGCGCTGGTGTACAGTGAGCTCAGTGAACGGTCTCTCCCCAGTGTGAACTCGCTGGTGTACAGTGAGCTCAGTGAACGGTCTCTCCCCAGTGTGAACTCGCTGGTGTACAGTGAGCTCAGTGAACGGTCTCTCCCCAGTGTGAGTGCGCTGGTGTACAGTGAGCTCACTGAACGGCCTCTCCCCAGTCTGAACTTGCTGGTGTACAGTGAGCTCAGTGAACGGTCTCTCCCCAGTGTGAGTGCGCTGGTGGACAGTGAGCTCACTGAACGGCCTCTCCCCAGTCTGAACTCGCTGGTGTACAGTGAGCTCAGTGAACGGTCTCTCCCCAGTGTGAGTGTGCTGGTGTACAGTGAGCTCAGTGAACGGTCTCTCCCCAGTGTGAGTGCGCTGGTGTACAGTGAGCTCAGTGAACGGCCTCTCCCCAGTGTGAGTGTGCTGGTGTACAGTGAGCTCAGTTAACGGTCTCTCCCCAGTGTGAACTCTCTGGTGTACAGTGAGCTCAGTGAACGGTCTCTCCCCAGTGTGAGTGCGCTGGTGTACAGTGAGCTCAGTTGACGGCCTCTCCCAGTGTGAACTCGCTGGTGTACAGTGAGTTCAGTGAACGGCCTCTCCCCAGTGTGAGTGCGCTGGTGTACAGTCACCTCAGTGAATGATCTCTCCCCAGTGTGAGTGCGCTGGTGTACAGTGAGCTCAGTGAACGGCCTCTCCCCAGTGTGAGTGTGCTGGTGTACAGTGAGCTCAGTGAACGGTCTCTCCCCAGTGTGAACTCGCTGGTGTACAGTGAGCTCAGTGAACTGCCTCTCCCCAGTGTGAACTCGCTGGTGTACAGTGAGCTCAGTGAACGGCCTCTCCCCAGTGTGTACTCGCTGGTGTACAGTGAGCTCAGTGAACGGTCTCTCCCCAGTGTGAGTGCGCTGGTGTACAGTGAGCTCACTGAACGGCCTCTCCCCAGTCTGAACTCGCTGGTGTACAGTGAGCTCAGTGAACGGTCTCTCCCCAGTGTGAGTGCGCTGGTGTACAGTGAGCTCAGTGAACGGCCTCTCCCCAGTGTGAGTGTGCTGGTGTACAGTGAGCTCAGTTGACGGTCTCTCCCCAGTGTGAACTCGCTGGTGTACAGTGAGTTCAGTGAACGGCCTCTCCCCAGTGTGAGTGCGCTGGTGTACAGTGACCTCAGTGAATGGTCTCTCCCCAGTGTGAGTGCGCTGGTGTACAGTGAGCTCAGTGAACGGTCTCTCCCCAGTGTGAACTCGCTGGTGTACAGTGAGCTCAGAGAACATCCTCTCCCCAGTGTGAACTCGCTGGTGTACAGTGAGCTCAGTGAACGGTCTCTCCCCAGTGTGAGTGCGCTGGTGTACAGTGAGCTCAGTGAACGGCCTCTCCCCAGTGTGAGTGCGCTGGTGTACAGTGAGCTCAGTGAACGGTCTCTCCCCAGTGTGAGTGCGCTGGTGTACAGTGAGCTCAGTGAATGGCCTCTCCCCAGTGTGAGTGCGCTGGTGTACAGTGAGCTCAGTGAACGGTCTCTCCCCAGTGTGAACTCGCTGGTGTACAGTGAGCTCAGTGAACGGTCTCTCCCCAGTGTGAACTCGCTGGTGTACAGTGAGCTCAGTGAACGGTCTCTCCCCAGTGTGAGTGCGCTGGTGTACAGTGAGCTCACTGAACGGCCTCTCCCAGTCTGAACTTGCTGGTGTACAGTGAGCTCAGTGAACGGTCTCTCCCCAGTGTGAGTGCGCTGGTGGACAGTGAGCTCACTGAACGGCCTCTCCCCAGTCTGAACTCGCTGGTGTACAGTGAGCTCAGTGAACGGTCTCTCCCCAGTGTGAGTGTGCTGGTGTACAGTGAGCTCAGTGAACGGTCTCTCCCCAGTGTGAGTGCGCTGGTGTACAGTGAGCTCAGTGAACGGCCTCTCCCCAGTGTGAGTGTGCTGGTGTACAGTGAGCTCAGTTAACGGTCTCTCCCCAGTGTGAACTCTCTGGTGTACAGTGAGCTCAGTGAACGGTCTCTCCCAGTGTGAGTGCGCTGGTGTACAGTGAGCTCAGTTGACGGCCTCTCCCCAGTGTGAACTCGCTGGTGTACAGTGAGTTCAGTGAACGGCCTCTCCCCAGTGTGAGTGCGCTGGTGTACAGTCACCTCAGTGAATGATCTCTCCCCAGTGTGAGTGCGCTGGTGTACAGTGAGCTCAGTGAACGGCCTCTCCCCAGTGTGAGTGTGCTGGTGTACAGTGAGCTCAGTGAACGGTCTCTCCCCAGTGTGAACTCGCTGGTGTACAGTGAGCTCAGTGAACTGCCTCTCCCCAGTGTGAACTCGCTGGTGTACAGTGAGCTCAGTGAACGGCCTCTCCCCAGTGTGTACTCGCTGGTGTACAGTGAGCGCAGTGAACGGTCTCTCCCCAGTGTGAGTGCGCTGGTGTACAGTGAGCTCACTGAACGGCCTCTCCCCAGTCTGAACTCGCTGGTGTACAGTGAGCTCAGTGAACGGTCTCTCCCCAGTGTGAGTGCGCTGGTGTACAGTGAGCTCAGTGAACGGCCTCTCCCCAGTGTGAGTGTGCTGGTGTACAGTGAGCTCAGTTGACGGTCTCTCCCCAGTGTGAACTCGCTGGTGTACAGTGAGTTCAGTGAACGGCCTCTCCCCAGTGTGAGTGCGCTGGTGTACAGTGACCTCAGTGAATGGTCTCTCCCCAGTGTGAGTGCGCTGGTGTACAGTGAGCTCAGTGAACGGTCTCTCCCCAGTGTGAACTCGCTGGTGTACAGTGAGCTCAGTGAACTGCCTCTCCCCAGTGTGAACTCGCTGGTGTACAGTGAGCTCAGTGAACGGCCTCTCCCCAGTGTGAGTGCGCTGGTGTACAGTGAGCTCAGTGAACGGTGTCTCCCCAGTGTGAACTCGCTGGTGTACAGTGAGCTCAGTGAACGGCCTCTCCCCAATGTGAACTCGCTGGTGTACAGTGAGCTCAGTGAACGGACCCTCCCCAGTGTGAACTCGCTGGTGTACAGTGAGCTCAGTGAACGGCCTCTCCCCAGTGTGAACTCGCTGGTGTACAGTGAGCTCAGTGAATGGTCTCTCCCCAGTGTGAGTGCGCTGGTGTACAGTGAGCTCAGTGAACGGCCTCTCCCCAGTGTGAGTGCGCTGGTGTACAGTGAGCTCAGTGAACGGCCTCTCCCCAGTGTGAGTGCGCTGGTGTACAGTGAGCTCAGTGAACGGTCTCTCCCCAGTGTGAGTGCGCTGGTGTACAGTGAGCTCAGTGAACAGTCTCTCCCCAGTGTGAGGGCGCTGGTGTACAGTGAGCTCAGTGAACGGCCTCTCCGCAGTGTGAGTGCGCTGGTGTGCAGTGAGTTCAGTGAACGGTCTCTCACCAGTGTGAGGGCGCTGGTGTACAGTGAGCTCAGTGAACGGCCTCTCCCCAGTCTAAGTGCGCTGGTGTGCAGTGAGCTCAGTGAACGGCCTCTCCCCAGTGTGAGTGCGCTGGTGTGCAGTGAGCTCAGTGAACGGTCTCTCCCCAGTGTGAACTCGCTGGTGTACAGTGAGCTCAGTGAACGGTCTCTCCCCAGTGTGAGTGCGCTGGTGTACAGTGAGCTCAGTGAACGGTCTCTCCCCAGTGTGAACTCGCTGGTGTACAGTGAGCTCAGTGAACAGCCTCTCCCCAGTGTGAGTGCGCTGGTGTACACTGAGCTCAGTGAACGGCCTCTCCCCAGTGTGAACTCACTGGTGTACAGTGAGCTCAGTGAACGGTCTCTCCCAGTGTGAGTGCGCTGGTGTACAGTGAGCTCAGTGAACGGCCTCTCCCCAGTGTGAGTGCGCTGGTGTACAGTGAGCTCAGTGAACGGCCTCTCCCCAGTGTGAACTCGCTGGTGTACAGTGAGCTCAGTGAACGGCCTCTCCCCAGTGTGAACTCGCTGGTGTACAGTGAGCTCAGTGAACGGCCTCTCCCCAGTGTGAACTCGCTGGTGTACAGTGAGCTCAGTGAACGGTCTCTCCCCAGTGTGAACTTGCTGGTGTACAGTGAGCTCACTGAACGGCCTCTCCCCAGTGTGAGTGCGCTGGTGTGCAGTGAGCTCAGTGAACGGTCTCTCCCCAGTGTGAGGGCGCTGGTGTACAGTGAGCTCAGTGAACGGCCTCTCCCCAGTGTGAGTGCGCTGGTGTACAGTGAGCTCAGTGAACGGCCTCTCCCCAGTGTGAGTGCGCTGGTGTACAGTGAGCTCAGTGAACGGCCTCTCCCCAGTGTGAGTGCGCTGGTGTACAGTGAGCTCAGAGAACATCCTCTCCCCAGTGTGAACTCGCTGGTGTACAGTGAGCTCAGTGAACGGTCTCTCCCCAGTGTGAGTGCGCTGGTGTACAGTGAGCTCAGTGAACGGCCTCTCCCCAGTGTGAGTGCGCTGGTGTACAGTGAGCTCAGTGAACGGTCTCTCCCCAGTGTGAGTGCGCTGGTGTACAGTGAGCTCAGTGAATGGCCTCTCCCCAGTGTGAGTGCGCTGGTGTACAGTGAGCTCAGTGAACGGTCTCTCCCAGTGTGAACTCGCTGGTGTACAGTGAGCTCAGTGAACGGTCTCTCCCCAGTGTGAACTCGCTGGTGTACAGTGAGCTCAGTGAACGGTCTCTCCCCAGTGTGAGTGCGCTGGTGTACAGTGAGCTCACTGAACGGCCTCTCCCCAGTCTGAACTTGCTGGTGTACAGTGAGCTCAGTGAACGGTCTCTCCCCAGTGTGAGTGCGCTGGTGGACAGTGAGCTCACTGAACGGCCTCTCCCCAGTCTGAACTCGCTGGTGTACAGTGAGCTCAGTGAACGGTCTCTCCCCAGTGTGAGTGTGCTGGTGTACAGTGAGCTCAGTGAACGGTCTCTCCCCAGTGTGAGTGCGCTGGTGTACAGTGAGCTCAGTGAACGGCCTCTCCCCAGTGTGAGTGTGCTGGTGTACAGTGAGCTCAGTTAACGGTCTCTCCCCAGTGTGAACTCTCTGGTGTACAGTGAGCTCAGTGAACGGTCTCTCCCCAGTGTGAGTGCGCTGGTGTACAGTGAGCTCAGTTGACGGCCTCTCCCCAGTGTGAACTCGCTGGTGTACAGTGAGTTCAGTGAACGGCCTCTCCCCAGTGTGAGTGCGCTGGTGTACAGTCACCTCAGTGAATGATCTCTCCCCAGTGTGAGTGCGCTGGTGTACAGTGAGCTCAGTGAACGGCCTCTCCCCAGTGTGAGTGTGCTGGTGTACAGTGAGCTCAGTGAACGGTCTCTCCCCAGTGTGAACTCGCTGGTGTACAGTGAGCTCAGTGAACTGCCTCTCCCCAGTGTGAACTCGCTGGTGTACAGTGAGCTCAGTGAACGGCCTCTCCCCAGTGTGTACTCGCTGGTGTACAGTGAGCTCAGTGAACGGTCTCTCCCCAGTGTGAGTGCGCTGGTGTACAGTGAGCTCACTGAACGGCCTCTCCCCAGTCTGAACTCGCTGGTGTACAGTGAGCTCAGTGAACGGTCTCTCCCCAGTGTGAGTGCGCTGGTGTACAGTGAGCTCAGTGAACGGCCTCTCCCCAGTGTGAGTGTGCTGGTGTACAGTGAGCTCAGTTGACGGTCTCTCCCCAGTGTGAACTCGCTGGTGTACAGTGAGTTCAGTGAACGGCCTCTCCCAGTGTGAGTGCGCTGGTGTACAGTGACCTCAGTGAATGGTCTCTCCCCAGTGTGAGTGCGCTGGTGTACAGTGAGCTCAGTGAACGGTCTCTCCCCAGTGTGAACTCGCTGGTGTACAGTGAGCTCAGAGAACATCCTCTCCCCAGTGTGAACTCGCTGGTGTACAGTGAGCTCAGTGAACGGTCTCTCCCCAGTGTGAGTGCGCTGGTGTACAGTGAGCTCAGTGAACGGCCTCTCCCCAGTGTGAGTGCGCTGGTGTACAGTGAGCTCAGTGAACGGTCTCTCCCCAGTGTGAGTGCGCTGGTGTACAGTGAGCTCAGTGAATGGCCTCTCCCCAGTGTGAGTGCGCTGGTGTACAGTGAGCTCAGTGAACGGTCTCTCCCAGTGTGAACTCGCTGGTGTACAGTGAGCTCAGTGACGGTCTCTCCCCAGTGTGAACTCGCTGGTGTACAGTGAGCTCAGTGAACGGTCTCTCCCCAGTGTGAGTGCGCTGGTGTACAGTGAGCTCACTGAACGGCCTCTCCCCAGTCTGAACTTGCTGGTGTACAGTGAGCTCAGTGAACGGTCTCTCCCCAGTGTGAGTGCGCTGGTGGACAGTGAGCTCACTGAACGGCCTCTCCCCAGTCTGAACTCGCTGGTGTACAGTGAGCTCAGTGAACGGTCTCTCCCCAGTGTGAGTGTGCTGGTGTACAGTGAGCTCAGTGAACGGTCTCTCCCCAGTGTGAGTGCGCTGGTGGTACAGTGAGCTCAGGAACGGCCTCTCCCCAGTGTGAGTGTGCTGGTGTACAGTGAGCTCAGTTAACGGTCTCTCCCCAGTGTGAACTCTCTGGTGTACAGTGAGCTCAGTGAACGGTCTCTCCCCAGTGTGAGTGCGCTGGTGTACAGTGAGCTCAGTTGACGGCCTCTCCCCAGTGTGAACTCGCTGGTGTACAGTGAGTTCAGTGAACGGCCTCTCCCCAGTGTGAGTGCGCTGGTGTACAGTCACCTCAGTGAATGATCTCTCCCCAGTGTGAGTGCGCTGGTGTACAGTGAGCTCAGTGAACGGCCTCTCCCAGTGTGAGTGTGCTGGTGTACAGTGAGCTCAGTGAACGGTCTCTCCCCAGTGTGAACTCGCTGGTGTACAGTGAGCTCAGTGAACTGCCTCTCCCCAGTGTGAACTCGCTGGTTGTACAGTGAGCTCAGTGAACGGCCTCTCCCCAGTGTGTACTCGCTGGTGTACAGTGAGCGCAGTGAACGGTCTCTCCCCAGTGTGAGTGCGCTGGTGTACAGTGAGCTCACTGAACGGCCTCTCCCCAGTCTGAACTCGCTGGTGTACAGTGAGTCTCAGTGAACGGTCTCTCCCCAGTTGTGAGTGCGCTGGTGTACAGTGAGCTCAGTGAACGGCCTCTCCCCAGTGTGAGTGTTGCTGCGTGTACAGTCTGAGCTCAGTGACGGTCTCTCCCCGTGTGAACTCGCTGTGGTGTACAGTGAGTTCAGTGAACGGCCTCTCCCCAGTGTGAGTGCGCTGGTGTACAGTGACCTCAGTGAATGGTCTCTCCCCAGTGTGAGTGCGCTGGTGTTCAGTGAGCTCAGTGAACGGTCTCTCCCCAGTGTGAACTCGCTGTGTGTACAGTGAGCTCAGTGAACTGCCTCTCCCCAGTGTGAACTCGCTGGTGTACAGTGAGCTCAGTGAACGGCCTCTCCCCAGTGTGAGTGCGCTGGTGTACAGTGAGCTCAGTGAACGGTGTCTCCCCAGTGTGAACTCGCTGGTGTAACAGTGAGCTCAGTGAACGGCCTCTCCCCAATGTGAACTCGCTGGTGTACAGTGAAGCTCAGTGAACGGACCCTCCCCAGTGTGAACTCGCTGGTGTACAGTGAGCTCAGTGAACGGCCTCTCCCCAGTGTGAACCTCGCTGGTGTACAGTGAGCTCAGTGAATGGTCTCTCCCCAGTGTGAGTGCGCTGGTGTACAGTGAGCTCAGTGAACGGCCTCTCCCAGTGTGAGTGCGCTGGTGTACAGTGAGCTCAGTGAACGGCCTCTCCCCAGTGTGAGTGCGCTGGTGTACAGTGAGCTCAGTGAACGGTCTCTCCCAGTGTGAGTGCGCTGGTGTACAGTGAGCTCAGTGAACAGTCTCCCTCCCCAGTGTGAGGGCGCTGGTTGTACAGTGAGCTCAGTGACCGGCCTCTCCGCAGTGTGAGTGCGCTGGTGTGCAGTGAGTTCAGTGAACGGTCTCTCACCAGTGTGAGGGCGCTGGTGTACAGTGAGCTCAGTGAACGGCCTCTCCCCAGTCTAAGTGCGCTGGTGTGCAGTGAGCTCAGTGAACGGCCCTCTCCCCAGTGTGAGTGCGCTGGTGTGCAGTGAGCTCAGTGAACGGTCTCTCCCCAGTGTGAACTCGCTGGTGTACAGTGAGCTCAGTGACGGTCTCTCCCCAGTGTGAGTGCGCTGGTGTACAGTGAGCTCAGTGAACGGTCTCTCCCCAGTGTGAACTCGCTGGTGTACAGTGAGCTCAGTGAACAGCCTCTCCCCAGTTGGAGTGCGCTGGTGTACACTGAGCTCAGTGAACGGCCCTCTCCCCAGTGTGAACTCGCTGGTGTACAGTGAGCTCAGTGAACGGCCTCTCCCCAGTGTGAGTGCGCTGGTGTACAGTGAGCTCAGTGAACGGCCTCTCCCCAGTGTGAGTGCGCTGGTGTACAGTGAGCTCAGTGAACGGCCTCTCCCCAGTGTGAACTCGCTGGTGTACAGTGAGCTCAGTGAACGGCCTCTCCCCAGTGTGAACTCGCTGGTGTACAGTGAGCTCAGTGAACGGCCTCTCCCCAGTGTGAACTCGCTGGTGTACAGTGAGCTCAGTGAACGGTCTCTCCCCAGTGTGAACTCGCTGGTGTACAGTGAGCTCAGTGAACGGCCTCTCCCCAGTGTGAGTGCGCTGGTGTACAGTGAGCTCAGTGAACGGCCTCTCCCCAGTGTGAACTCGCTGGTGTACAGTGAGCTCAGTGAACGGCCTCTCCCCAGTGTGAGTGCGCTGGTGTACAGTGAGCTCAGTGAACGGCCTCTCCCCAGTGTGAGTGCGCTGGTGTACAGTGAGCTCAGTGAACGGCCTCTCCCCAGTGTGAGTGCGCTGGTGTACAGTGAGCTCAGTGAACGGCCTCTCCCCAGTGTGAGTGCGCTGGTGTACAGTGAGCTCAGTGAACGGCCTCTCCCCAGTGTGAGTGCGCTGGTGTACAGTGAGCTCAGTGAACGGCCTCTCCCCAGTGTGAGTGCGCTGGTGTACAGTGAGCTCAGTGAACGGCTCTCCCCAGTGTGAGTGCGCTGGTGTACAGTGAGCTCAGTGAACGGCCTCTCCCCAGTGTGAGTGCGCTGGTGTACAGTGAGCTCAGTGAACGGCCTCTCCCCAGTGTGAGTGCGCTGGTGTACAGTGAGCTCAGTGAACGGCCTCTCCCCAGTGTGAGTGCGCTGGTGTACAGTGAGCTCAGTGAACGGCCTCTCCCCAGTGTGAACTCGCTGGTGTACAGTGAGCTCAGTGAACGGCCTCTCCCCAGTGTGAACTCGCTGGTGTACAGTGAGCTCAGTGAACGGCCTCTCCCCAGTGTGAACTCGCTGGTGTACAGTGAGCTCAGTGAACGGCCTCTCCCCAGTGTGAGTGCGCTGGTGTACAGTGAGCTCAGTGAACGGCCTCTCCCCAGTGTGAACTCGCTGGTGTACAGTGAGCTCAGTGAACGGCCTCTCCCCAGTGTGAGTGCGCTGGTGTACAGTGAGCTCAGTGAACGGCCTCTCCCCAGTGTGAACTCGCTGGTGTACAGTGAGCTCAGTGAACGGCCTCTCCCCAGTGTGAGTGCGCTGGTGTACAGTGAGCTCAGTGAACGGCCTCTCCCCAGTGTGAGTGCGCTGGTGTACAGTGAGCTCAGTGAACGGCCTCTCCCCAGTGTGAGTGCGCTGGTGTACAGTGAGCTCAGTGAACGGCCTCTCCCCAGTGTGAGTGCGCTGGTGTACAGTGAGCTCAGTGAACGGCCTCTCCCCAGTGTGAACTCGCTGGTGTACAGTGAGCTCAGTGAACGGTCTCTCCCCAGTGTGAACTCGCTGGTGTACAGTGAGCTCAGTGAACGGCCTCTCCCCAGTGTGAGTGCGCTGGTGTACAGTGAGCTCAGTGAACGGCCTCTCCCCAGTGTGAACTCGCTGGTGTACAGTGAGCTCAGTGAACGGTCTCTCCCCAGTGTGAACTCGCTGGTGTACAGTGAGCTCAGTGAACGGCCTCTCCCCAGTGTGAACTCGCTGGTGTACAGTGAGCTCAGTGAACGGCCTCTCCCCAGTGTGAGTGCGCTGGTGTACAGTGAGCTCAGTGAACGGCCTCTCCCCAGTGTGAACTCGCTGGTGTACAGTGAGCTCAGTGAACGGCCTCTCCCCAGTGTGAGTGCGCTGGTGTACAGTGAGCTCAGTGAACGGCCTCTCCCCAGTGTGAACTCGCTGGTGTACAGTGAGCTCAGTGAACGGTCTCTCCCCAGTGTGAGTGCGCTGGTGTACAGTGAGCTCAGTGAACGGCCTCTCCCCAGTGTGAGTGCGCTGGTGTACAGTGAGCTCAGTGAACGGCCTCTCCCCAGTGTGAACTCGCTGGTGTACAGTGAGCTCAGTGAACGGCCTCTCCCCAGTGTGAGTGCGCTGGTGTACAGTGAGCTCAGTGAACGGCCTCTCCCCAGTGTGAACTCGCTGGTGTACAGTGAGCTCAGTGAACGGCCTCTCCCCAGTGTGAGTGCGCTGGTGTACAGTGAGCTCAGTGAACGGCCTCTCCCCAGTGTGAACTCGCTGGTGTACAGTGAGCTCAGTGAACGGCCTCTCCCCAGTGTGAGTGCGCTGGTGTACAGTGAGCTCAGTGAACGGCCTCTCCCCAGTGTGAGTGCGCTGGTGTACAGTGAGCTCAGTGAACGGCCTCTCCCCAGTGTGAGTGCGCTGGTGTACAGTGAGCTCAGTGAACGGTCTCCCCAGTGTGAACTCGCTGGTGTACAGTGAGCTCAGTGAACGGCCTCTCCCCAGTGTGAACTCGCTGGTGTACAGTGAGCTCAGTGAACGGCCTCTCCCCAGTGTGAACTCGCTGGTGTACAGTGAGCTCAGTGAACGGTCTCTCCCCAGTGTGAGTGCGCTGGTGTACAGTGAGCTCAGTGAACGGCCTCTCCCCAGTGTGAACTCGCTGGTGTACAGTGAGCTCAGTGAACGGTCTCTCCCCAGTGTGAGTGCGCTGGTGTACAGTGAGCTCAGTGAACGGCCTCTCCCCAGTGTGAGTGCGCTGGTGTACAGTGAGCTCAGTGAACGGCCTCTCCCCAGTGTGAACTCGCTGGTGTACAGTGAGCTCAGTGAACGGCCTCTCCCCAGTGTGAGTGCGCTGGTGTACAGTGAGCTCAGTGAACGGCCTCTCCCCAGTGTGAACTCGCTGGTGTACAGTGAGCTCAGTGAACGGCCTCTCCCCAGTGTGAACTCGCTGGTGTACAGTGAGCTCAGTGAACGGCCTCTCCCCAGTGTGAGTGCGCTGGTGTACAGTGAGCTCAGTGAACGGTCTCTCCCCAGTGTGAACTCGCTGGTGTACAGTGAGCTCAGTGAACGGCCTCTCCCCAGTGTGAGTGCGCTGGTGTACAGTGAGCTCAGTGAACGGCTCTCCCCAGTGTGAGTGCGCTGGTGTACAGTGAGCTCAGTGAACGGCCTCTCCCCAGTGTGAGTGCGCTGGTGTACAGTGAGCTCAGTGAACGGCCTCTCCCCAGTGTGAGTGCGCTGGTGTACAGTGAGCTCAGTGAACGGTCTCTCCCCAGTGTGAACTCGCTGGTGTACAGTGAGCTCAGTGAACGGCCTCTCCCCAGTGTGAACTCGCTGGTGTACAGTGAGCTCAGTGAACGGCCTCTCCCCAGTGTGAACTCGCTGGTGTACAGTGAGCTCAGTGAACGGCCTCTCCCCAGTGTGAGTGCGCTGGTGTACAGTGAGCTCAGTGAACGGCCTCTCCCCAGTGTGAACTCGCTGGTGTACAGTGAGCTCAGTGAACGGCCTCTCCCCAGTGTGAGTGCGCTGGTGTACAGTGAGCTCAGTGAACGGCCTCTCCCCAGTGTGAGTGCGCTGGTGTACAGTGAGCTCAGTGAACGGCCTCTCCCCAGTGTGAACTCGCTGGTGTACAGTGAGCTCAGTGAACGGCCTCTCCCCAGTGTGAACTCGCTGGTGTACAGTGAGCTCAGTGAACGGTCTCTCCCCAGTGTGAACTCGCTGGTGTACAGTGAGCTCAGTGAACGGCCTCTCCCCAGTGTGAGTGCGCTGGTGTACAGTGAGCTCAGTGAACGGCCTCTCCCCAGTGTGAACTCGCTGGTGTACAGTGAGCTCAGTGAACGGCCTCTCCCCAGTGTGAGTGCGCTGGTGTACAGTGAGCTCAGTGAACGGCCTCTCCCCAGTGTGAACTCGCTGGTGTACAGTGAGCTCAGTGAACGGCCTCTCCCCAGTGTGAGTGCGCTGGTGTACAGTGAGCTCAGTGAACGGTCTCTCCCCAGTGTGAGTGCGCTGGTGTACAGTGAGCTCAGTGAACGGCCTCTCCCCAGTGAAGGCGCTGGTGTACAGTGAGCTCAGTGAACGGCCTCTCCCCAGTGTGAACTCGCTGGTGTACAGTGAGCTCAGTGAACGGCCTCTCCCCAGTGTGAACTCGCTGGTGTACAGTGAGCTCAGTGAACGGCCTCTCCCCAGTGTGAACTCGCTGGTGTACAGTGAGCTCAGTGAACGGCCTCTCCCCAGTGTGAGTGCGCTGGTGTACAGTGAGCTCAGTGAACGGCCTCTCCCCAGTGTGAACTCGCTGGTGTACAGTGAGCTCAGTGAACGGCCTCTCCCCAGTGTGAGTGCGCTGGTGTACAGTGAGCTCAGTGAACGGCCTCTCCCCAGTGTGAGTGCGCTGGTGTACAGTGAGCTCAGTGAACGGCCTCTCCCCAGTGTGAGTGCGCTGGTGTACAGTGAGCTCAGTGAACGGCCTCTCCCCAGTGTGAACTCGCTGGTGTACAGTGAGCTCAGTGAACGGCTCTCCCCAGTGTGAGTGCGCTGGTGTACAGTGAGCTCAGTGAACGGCCTCTCCCCAGTGTGAGTGCGCTGGTGTACAGTGAGCTCAGTGAACGGCCTCTCCCCAGTGTGAACTCGCTGGTGTACAGTGAGCTCAGTGAACGGCCTCTCCCCAGTGTGAGTGCGCTGGTGTACAGTGAGCTCAGTGAACGGCCTCTCCCCAGTGTGAACTCGCTGGTGTACAGTGAGCTCAGTGAACGGTCTCTCCCCAGTGTGAACTCGCTGGTGTACAGTGAGCTCAGTGAACGGCCTCTCCCCAGTGTGAGTGCGCTGGTGTACAGTGAGCTCAGTGAACGGCCTCTCCCCAGTGTGAGTGCGCTGGTGTACAGTGAGCTCAGTGAACGGCCTCTCCCCAGTGTGAACTCGCTGGTGTACAGTGAGCTCAGTGAACGGCCTCTCCCCAGTGTGAACTCGCTGGTGTACAGTGAGCTCAGTGAACGGCCTCTCCCCAGTGTGAACTCGCTGGTGTACAGTGAGCTCAGTGAACGGCCTCTCCCCAGTGTGAGTGCGCTGGTGTACAGTGAGCTCAGTGAACGGCCTCTCCCCAGTGTGAGTGCGCTGGTGTACAGTGAGCTCAGTGAACGGCCTCTCCCCAGTGTGAGTGCGCTGGTGTACAGTGAGCTCAGTGAACGGCCTCTCCCCAGTGTGAGTGCGCTGGTGTACAGTGAGCTCAGTGAACGGCCTCTCCCCAGTGTGTGCTCGCTGGTGTACAGTGAGCTCAGTGAACGGTCTCTCCCCAGTGTGAGGGCGCTGGTGTACAGTGAGCTCAGTGAACGGCCTCTCCCCAGTGTGAACTCGCTGGTGTACAGTGAGCTCAGTGAACGGCCTCTCCCCAGTGTGAGTGCGCTGGTGTACAGTGAGCTCAGTGAACGGCCTCTCCCCAGTGTGAACGCTGGTGTACAGTGAGCTCAGTGAACGGCCTCTCCCCAGTGTGAACTCGCTGGTGTACAGTGAGCTCAGTGAACGGCCTCTCCCCAGTGTGAACTCGCTGGTGTACAGTGAGCTCAGTGAACGGCCTCTCCCCAGTGTGAGTGCGCTGGTGTACAGTGAGCTCAGTGAACGGCCTCTCCCCAGTGTGAACTCGCTGGTGTACAGTGAGCTCAGTGAACGGCCTCTCCCCAGTGTGAGTGCGCTGGTGTACAGTGAGCTCAGTGAACGGCCTCTCCCCAGTGTGAGTGCGCTGGTGTACAGTGAGCTCAGTGAACGGCCTCTCCCCAGTGTGAGTGCGCTGGTGTACAGTGAGCTCAGTGAACGGCCTCTCCCCAGTGTGAGTGCGCTGGTGTACAGTGAGCTCAGTGAACGGTCTCTCCCCAGTGTGAGTGCGCTGGTGTACAGTGAGCTCAGTGAACGGCCTCTCCCCAGTGTGAACTCGCTGGTGTACAGTGAGCTCAGTGAACGGCCTCTCCCCAGTGTGAACTCGCTGGTGTACAGTGAGCTCAGTGAACGGTCTCTCCCCAGTGTGAGTGCGCTGGTGTACAGTGAGCTCAGTGAACGGCCTCTCCCCAGTGTGAACTCGCTGGTGTACAGTGAGCTCAGTGAACGGCCTCTCCCCAGTGTGAGTGCGCTGGTGTACAGTGAGCTCAGTGAACGGCCTCTCCCCAGTGTGAGTGCGCTGGTGTACAGTGAGCTCAGTGAACGGCCTCTCCCCAGTGTGAACTCGCTGGTGTACAGTGAGCTCAGTGAACGGCCTCTCCCCAGTGTGAACTCGCTGGTGTACAGTGAGCTCAGTGAACGGCCTCTCCCCAGTGTGAACTCGCTGGTGTACAGTGAGCTCAGTGAACGGCCTCTCCCCAGTGTGAGTGCGCTGGTGTACAGTGAGCTCAGTGAACGGTCTCTCCCCAGTGTGAACTCGCTGGTGTACAGTGAGCTCAGTGAACGGCCTCTCCCCAGTGTGAGTGCGCTGGTGTACAGTGAGCTCAGTGAACGGCCTCTCCCCAGTGTGAGTGCGCTGGTGTACAGTGAGCTCAGTGAACGGCCTCTCCCCAGTGTGAATGCGCTGGTGTACAGTGAGCTCAGTGAACGGCCTCTCCCCAGTGTGAGTGCGCTGGTGTACAGTGAGCTCAGTGAACGGCCTCTCCCCAGTGTGAACTCGCTGGTGTACAGTGAGCTCAGTGAACGGCCTCTCCCCAGTGTGAGTCGCTGGTGTACAGTGAGCTCAGTGAACGGTCTCTCCCCAGTGTGAGTGCGCTGGTGTACAGTGAGCTCAGTGAACGGCCTCTCCCCAGTGTGAGTGCGCTGGTGTACAGTGAGCTCAGTGAACGGCCTCTCCCCAGTGTGAGTGCGCTGGTGTACAGTGAGCTCAGTGAACGGCCTCTCCCCAGTGTGAACTCGCTGGTGTACAGTGAGCTCAGTGAACGGCCTCTCCCCAGTGTGAGTGCGCTGGTGTACAGTGAGCTCAGTGAACGGCCTCTCCCCAGTGTGAACTCGCTGGTGTACAGTGAGCTCAGTGAACGGTCTCTCCCCAGTGTGAACTCGCTGGTGTACAGTGAGCTCAGTGAACGGTCTCTCCCCAGTGTGAGTGCTCGCTGGTGTACAGTGAGCTCAGTGAACGGCCTCTCCCCAGTGTGAACTCGCTGGTGTACAGTGAGCTCAGTGAACGGTCTCTCCCCAGTGTGAGTGCGCTGGTGTACAGTGAGCTCAGTGAACGGCCTCTCCCCAGTGTGAGTGCGCTGGTGTACAGTGAGCTCAGTGAACGGCCTCTCCCCAGTGTGAGTGCGCTGGTGTACAGTGAGCTCAGTGAACGGCCTCTCCCCAGTGTGAACTCGCTGGTGTACAGTGAGCTCAGTGAACGGCCTCTCCCCAGTGTGAACTCGCTGGTGTACAGTGAGCTCAGTGAACGGCCTCTCCCCAGTGTGAACTCGCTGGTGTACAGTGAGCTCAGTGAACGGCCTCTCCCCAGTGTGAGTGCGCTGGTGTACAGTGAGCTCAGTGAACGGCCTCTCCCCAGTGTGAGTGCGCTGGTGTACAGTGAGCTCAGTGAACGGCCTCTCCCCAGTGTGAGTGCTGGTGTACAGTGAGCTCAGTGAACGGCCTCTCCCCAGTGTGAGTGCGCTGGTGTACAGTGAGCTCAGTGAACGGCCTCTCCCCAGTGTGAACTCGCTGGTGTACAGTGAGCTCAGTGAACGGTCTCTCCCCAGTGTGAGTGCGCTGGTGTACAGTGAGCTCAGTGAACGGCCTCTCCCCAGTGTGAACTCGCTGGTGTACAGTGAGCTCAGTGAACGGCCTCTCCCCAGTGTGAACTCGCTGGTGTACAGTGAGCTCAGTGAACGGCCTCTCCCCAGTGTGAGTGCGCTGGTGTACAGTGAGCTCAGTGAACGGCCTCTCCCCAGTGTGAACTCGCTGGTGTACAGTGAGCTCAGTGAACGGTCTCTCCCCAGTGTGAGTGCGCTGGTGTACAGTGAGCTCAGTGAACGGCCTCTCCCCAGTGTGAGTGCGCTGGTGTACAGTGAGCTCAGTGAACGGCCTCTCCCCAGTGTGAACTCGCTGGTGTACAGTGAGCTCAGTGAACGGCCTCTCCCCAGTGTGAACTCGCTGGTGTACAGTGAGCTCAGTGAACGGTCTCTCCCCAGTGTGAACTCGCTGGTGTACAGTGAGCTCAGTGAACGGCCTCTCCCCAGTGTGAGTGCGCTGGTGTACAGTGAGCTCAGTGAACGGCCTCTCCCCAGTGTGAACTCGCTGGTGTACAGTGAGCTCAGTGAACGGCCTCTCCCCAGTGTGAGTGCGCTGGTGTACAGTGAGCTCAGTGAACGGCTCTCCCCAGTGTGAGTGCGCTGGTGTACAGTGAGCTCAGTGAACGGCCTCTCCCCAGTGTGAGTGCGCTGGTGTACAGTGAGCTCAGTGAACGGCCTCTCCCCAGTGTGAGTGCGCTGGTGTACAGTGAGCTCAGTGAACGGCCTCTCCCCAGTGTGAACTCGCTGGTGTACAGTGAGCTCAGTGAACGGCCTCTCCCCAGTGTGAGTGCGCTGGTGTACAGTGAGCTCAGTGAACGGCTCTCCCCAGTGTGAACTCGCTGGTGTACAGTGAGCTCAGTGAACGGCCTCTCCCCAGTGTGAGTGCGCTGGTGTACAGTGAGCTCAGTGAACGGCCTCTCCCCAGTGTGAACTGCGCTGGTGTACAGTGAGCTCAGTGAACGGCCTCTCCCCAGTGTGAGTCGCTGGTGTACAGTGAGCTCAGTGAACGGCCTCTCCCCAGTGTGAACTCGCTGGTGTACAGTGAGCTCAGTGAACGGCCTCTCCCCAGTGTGAGTGCGCTGGTGTACAGTGAGCTCAGTGAACGGCCTCTCCCCAGTGTGAACTCGCTGGTGTACAGTGAGCTCAGTGAACGGCCTCTCCCCAGTGTGAACTCGCTGGTGTACAGTGAGCTCAGTGAACGGCCTCTCCCCAGTGTGAACTCGCTGGTGTACAGTGAGCTCAGTGAACGGCCTCTCCCCAGTGTGAGTGCGCTGGTGTACAGTGAGCTCAGTGAACGGCCTCTCCCCAGTGTGAGTGCGCTGGTGTACAGTGAGCTCAGTGAACGGCCTCTCCCCAGTGTGAGTGCGCTGGTGTACAGTGAGCTCAGTGAACGGCCTCTCCCCAGTGTGAACTCGCTGGTGTACAGTGAGCTCAGTGAACGGTCTCTCCCCAGTGTGAACTCGCTGGTGTACAGTGAGCTCAGTGAACGGCCTCTCCCCAGTGTGAACTCGCTGGTGTACAGTGAGCTCAGTGAACGGCCTCTCCCCAGTGTGAGTGCGCTGGTGTACAGTGAGCTCAGTGAACGGCCTCTCCCCAGTGTGAGTGCGCTGGTGTACAGTGAGCTCAGTGAACGGCCTCTCCCCAGTGTGAGTGCGCTGGTGTACAGTGAGCTCAGTGAACGGCCTCTCCCCAGTGTGAACTCGCTGGTGTACAGTGAGCTCAGTGAACGGCCTCTCCCCAGTGTGAACTCGCTGGTGTACAGTGAGCTCAGTGAACGGCCTCTCCCCAGTGTGAGTGCGCTGGTGTACAGTGAGCTCAGTGAACGGCCTCTCCCCAGTGTGAACTCGCTGGTGTACAGTGAGCTCAGTGAACGGCCTCTCCCCAGTGTGAGTGCGCTGGTGTACAGTGAGCTCAGTGAACGGCCTCTCCCCAGTGTGAGTGCGCTGGTGTACAGTGAGCTCAGTGAACGGCCTCTCCCCAGTGTGAACTCGCTGGTGTACAGTGAGCTCAGTGAACGGCCTCTCCCCAGTGTGAACTCGCTGGTGTACAGTGAGCTCAGTGAACGGCCTCTCCCCAGTGTGAACTCGCTGGTGTACAGTGAGCTCAGTGAACGGCCTCTCCCCAGTGTGAGTGCGCTGGTGTACAGTGAGCTCAGTGAACGGCCTCTCCCCAGTGTGAACTCGCTGGTGTACAGTGAGCTCAGTGAACGGCCTCTCCCCAGTGTGAACTCGCTGGTGTACAGTGAGCTCAGTGAACGGCCTCTCCCCAGTGTGAACTCGCTGGTGTACAGTGAGCTCAGTGAACGGCCTCTCCCCAGTGTGAGTGCGCTGGTGTACAGTGAGCTCAGTGAACGGTCTCTCCCCAGTGTGAGTGCGCTGGTGTACAGTGAGCTCAGTGAACGGTCTCTCCCCAGTGTGAACTCGCTGGTGTACAGTGAGCTCAGTGAACGGCCTCTCCCCAGTGTGAACTCGCTGGTGTACAGTGAGCTCAGTGAACGGCCTCTCCCCAGTGTGAGTGCGCTGGTGTACAGTGAGCTCAGTGAACGGCCTCTCCCCAGTGTGAGTCGCTGGTGTACAGTGAGCTCAGTGAACGGCCTCTCCCCAGTGTGAACTCGCTGGTGTACAGTGAGCTCAGTGAACGGCCTCTCCCCAGTGTGAACTCGCTGGTGTACAGTGAGCTCAGTGAACGGCCTCTCCCCAGTGTGAACTGCGCTGGTGTACAGTGAGCTCAGTGAACGGCCTCTCCCCAGTGTGAACTCGCTGGTGTACAGTGAGCTCAGTGAACGGCCTCTCCCCAGTGTGAGTGCGCTGGTGTACAGTGAGCTCAGTGAACGGCCTCTCCCCAGTGTGAACTCGCTGGTGTACAGTGAGCTCAGTGAACGGCCTCTCCCCAGTGTGAACTCGCTGGTGTACAGTGAGCTCAGTGAACGGCCTCTCCCCAGTGTGAACGCTGGTGTACAGTGAGCTCAGTGAACGGCCTCTCCCCAGTGTGAACTCGCTGGTGTACAGTGAGCTCAGTGAACGGCCTCTCCCCAGTGTGAGTGCGCTGGTGTACAGTGAGCTCAGTGAACGGCCTCTCCCCAGTGTGAACTCGCTGGTGTACAGTGAGCTCAGTGAACGGTCTCTCCCCAGTGTGAGTGCGCTGGTGTACAGTGAGCTCAGTGAACGGCCTCTCCCCAGTGTGAGTGCGCTGGTGTACAGTGAGCTCAGTGAACGGCCTCTCCCCAGTGTGAACTCGCTGGTGTACAGTGAGCTCAGTGAACGGCTCTCCCCAGTGTGAACTCGCTGGTGTACAGTGAGCTCAGTGAACGGCCTCTCCCCAGTGTGAGTGCGCTGGTGTACAGTGAGCTCAGTGAACGGCCTCTCCCCAGTGTGAGTGCGCTGGTGTACAGTGAGCTCAGTGAACGGCCTCTCCCCAGTGTGAACTCGCTGGTGTACAGTGAGCTCAGTGAACGGTCTCTCCCCAGTGTGAACTCGCTGGTGTACAGTGAGCTCAGTGAACGGCCTCTCCCCAGTGTGAGTGCGCTGGTGTACAGTGAGCTCAGTGAACGGCCTCTCCCCAGTGTGAACTCGCTGGTGTACAGTGAGCTCAGTGAACGGCCTCTCCCCAGTGTGAACTCGCTGGTGTACAGTGAGCTCAGTGAACGGCCTCTCCCCAGTGTGAGTGCGCTGGTGTACAGTGAGCTCAGTGAACGGCCTCTCCCCAGTGTGAACTCGCTGGTGTACAGTGAGCTCAGTGAACGGCCTCTCCCCAGTGTGAGTGCGCTGGTGTACAGTGAGCTCAGTGAACGGCCTCTCCCCAGTGTGAGTGCGCTGGTGTACAGTGAGCTCAGTGAACGGCCTCTCCCCAGTGTGAGTGCGCTGGTGTACAGTGAGCTCAGTGAACGGCCTCTCCCCAGTGTGAGTGCGCTGGTGTACAGTGAGCTCAGTGAACGGCCTCTCCCCAGTGTGAGTGCGCTGGTGTACAGTGAGCTCAGTGAACGGCCTCTCCCCAGTGTGAGTGCGCTGGTGTACAGTGAGCTCAGTGAACGGTCCTCTCCCCAGTGTGAGTGCGCTGGTGTACAGTGAGCTCAGTGAACGGCCTCTCCCCAGTGTGAGTGCGCTGGTGTACAGTGAGCTCAGTGAACGGCCTCTCCCCAGTGTGAACTCGCTGGTGTACAGTGAGCTCAGTGAACGGCCTCTCCCCAGTGTGAACTCGCTGGTGTACAGTGAGCTCAGTGAACGGCCTCTCCCCAGTGTGAACTGCGCTGGTGTACAGTGAGCTCAGTGAACGGCCTCTCCCCAGTGTGAACTCGCTGGTGTACAGTGAGCTCAGTGAACGGCCTCTCCCCAGTGTGAGTGCGCTGGTGTACAGTGAGCTCAGTGAACGGCCTCTCCCCAGTGTGAGTGCGCTGGTGTACAGTGAGCTCAGTGAACGGCCTCTCCCCAGTGTGAACTCGCTGGTGTACAGTGAGCTCAGTGAACGGCCTCTCCCCAGTGTGAGTGCGCTGGTGTACAGTGAGCTCAGTGAACGGCCTCTCCCCAGTGTGAACTCGCTGGTGTACAGTGAGCTCAGTGAACGGCCTCTCCCCAGTGTGAGTGCGCTGGTGTACAGTGAGCTCAGTGAACGGCCTCTCCCCAGTGTGAGTCGCTGGTGTACAGTGAGCTCAGTGAACGGCCTCTCCCCAGTGTGAACTCGCTGGTGTACAGTGAGCTCAGTGAACGGCTCTCCCCAGTGTGAACTCGCTGGTGTACAGTGAGCTCAGTGAACGGCCTCTCCCCAGTGTGAGTGCGCTGGTGTACAGTGAGCTCAGTGAACGGCCTCTCCCCAGTGTGAACTCGCTGGTGTACAGTGAGCTCAGTGAACGGCCTCTCCCCAGTGTGAGTGCGCTGGTGTACAGTGAGCTCAGTGAACGGTCTCTCCCCAGTGTGAGTGCGCTGGTGTACAGTGAGCTCAGTGAACGGCCTCTCCCCAGTGTGAACTGCGCTGGTGTACAGTGAGCTCAGTGAACGGCCTCTCCCCAGTGTGAGTGCGCTGGTGTACAGTGAGCTCAGTGAACGGTCTCTCCCCAGTGTGAGTGCGCTGGTGTACAGTGAGCTCAGTGAACGGCCTCTCCCCAGTGTGAACTCGCTGGTGTACAGTGAGCTCAGTGAACGGTCTCTCCCCAGTGTGAACTCGCTGGTGTACAGTGAGCTCAGTGAACGGCCTCTCCCCAGTGTGAGTGCGCTGGTGTACAGTGAGCTCAGTGAACGGCCTCTCCCCAGTGTGAACTCGCTGGTGTACAGTGAGCTCAGTGAACGGCCTCTCCCCAGTGTGAACTGCGCTGGTGTACAGTGAGCTCAGTGAACGGCCTCTCCCCAGTGTGAGTGCGCTGGTGTACAGTGAGCTCAGTGAACGGCCTCTCCCCAGTGTGAACTCGCTGGTGTACAGTGAGCTCAGTGAACGGCCTCTCCCCAGTGTGAACTCGCTGGTGTACAGTGAGCTCAGTGAACGGCCTCTCCCCAGTGTGAACTCGCTGGTGTACAGTGAGCTCAGTGAACGGCCTCTCCCCAGTGTGAGTGCGCTGGTGTACAGTGAGCTCAGTGAACGGCCTCTCCCCAGTGTGAACTCGCTGGTGTACAGTGAGCTCAGTGAACGGCCTCTCCCCAGTGTGAGTGCGCTGGTGTACAGTGAGCTCAGTGAACGGCCTCTCCCCAGTGTGAACTCGCTGGTGTACAGTGAGCTCAGTGAACGGCCTCTCCCCAGTGTGAGTGCGCTGGTGTACAGTGAGCTCAGTGAACGGCCTCTCCCCAGTGTGAGTGCGCTGGTGTACAGTGAGCTCAGTGAACGGTCTCTCCCCAGTGTGAACTCGCTGGTGTACAGTGAGCTCAGTGAACGGCCTCTCCCCAGTGTGAGTGCGCTGGTGTACAGTGAGCTCAGTGAACGGCCTCTCCCCAGTGTGAACTGCGCTGGTGTACAGTGAGCTCAGTGAACGGCCTCTCCCCAGTGTGAGTGCGCTGGTGTACAGTGAGCTCAGTGAACGGCCTCTCCCCAGTGTGAACTCGCTGGTGTACAGTGAGCTCAGTGAACGGCCTCTCCCCAGTGTGAACTCGCTGGTGTACAGTGAGCTCAGTGAACGGCCTCTCCCCAGTGTGAGTGCGCTGGTGTACAGTGAGCTCAGTGAACGGCCTCTCCCCAGTGTGAGTGCGCTGGTGTACAGTGAGCTCAGTGAACGGCCTCTCCCCAGTGTGAACTCGCTGGTGTACAGTGAGCTCAGTGAACGGCCTCTCCCCAGTGTGAACTCGCTGGTGTACAGTGAGCTCAGTGAACGGCCTCTCCCCAGTGTGAACTCGCTGGTGTACAGTGAGCTCAGTGAACGGCCTCTCCCCAGTGTGAGTGCGCTGGTGTACAGTGAGCTCAGTGAACGGCCTCTCCCCAGTGTGAACTCGCTGGTGTACAGTGAGCTCAGTGAACGGCCTCTCCCCAGTGTGAGTGCGCTGGTGTACAGTGAGCTCAGTGAACGGCCTCTCCCCAGTGTGAACTCGCTGGTGTACAGTGAGCTCAGTGAACGGCCTCTCCCCAGTGTGAGTGCGCTGGTGTACAGTGAGCTCAGTGAACGGCCTCTCCCCAGTGTGAGTGCGCTGGTGTACAGTGAGCTCAGTGAACGGCCTCTCCCCAGTGTGAACTCGCTGGTGTACAGTGAGCTCAGTGAACGGCCTCTCCCCAGTGTGAACTCGCTGGTGTACAGTGAGCTCAGTGAACGGTCTCTCCCCAGTGTGAGTGCGCTGGTGTACAGTGAGCTCAGTGAACGGCCTCTCCCCAGTGTGAACTCGCTGGTGTACAGTGAGCTCAGTGAACGGCCTCTCCCCAGTGTGAACTCGCTGGTGTACAGTGAGCTCAGTGAACGGCCTCTCCCCAGTGTGAGTGCGCTGGTGTACAGTGAGCTCAGTGAACGGCCTCTCCCCAGTGTGAACTCGCTGGTGTACAGTGAGCTCAGTGAACGGCCTCTCCCCAGTGTGAGTGCGCTGGTGTACAGTGAGCTCAGTGAACGGCCTCTCCCCAGTGTGAGTGCGCTGGTGTACAGTGAGCTCAGTGAACGGCCTCTCCCCAGTGTGAGTGCGCTGGTGTACAGTGAGCTCAGTGAACGGCCTCTCCCCAGTGTGAGTGCGCTGGTGTACAGTGAGCTCAGTGAACGGCCTCTCCCCAGTGTGAGTGCGCTGGTGTACAGTGAGCTCAGTGAACGGCCTCTCCCCAGTGTGAGTGCGCTGGTGTACAGTGAGCTCAGTGAACGGCCTCTCCCCAGTGTGAGTGCGCTGGTGTACAGTGAGCTCAGTGAACGGCCTCTCCCCAGTGTGAGTGCGCTGGTGTACAGTGAGCTCAGTGAACGGTCTCTCCCCAGTGTGAACTCGCTGGTGTACAGTGAGCTCAGTGAACGGCCTCTCCCCAGTGTGAACTCGCTGGTGTACAGTGAGCTCAGTGAACGGCCTCTCCCCAGTGTGAGTGCGCTGGTGTACAGTGAGCTCAGTGAACGGCCTCTCCCCAGTGTGAACTCGCTGGTGTACAGTGAGCTCAGTGAACGGTCTCTCCCCAGTGTGAGTGCGCTGGTGTACAGTGAGCTCAGTGAACGGCCTCTCCCCAGTGTGAGTGCGCTGGTGTACAGTGAGCTCAGTGAACGGCCTCTCCCCAGTGTGAACTCGCTGGTGTACAGTGAGCTCAGTGAACGGCCTCTCCCCAGTGTGAGTGCGCTGGTGTACAGTGAGCTCAGTGAACGGCCTCTCCCCAGTGTGAACTCGCTGGTGTACAGTGAGCTCAGTGAACGGCCTCTCCCCAGTGTGAGTGCGCTGGTGTACAGTGAGCTCAGTGAACGGCCTCTCCCCAGTGTGAGTGCGCTGGTGTACAGTGAGCTCAGTGAACGGCCTCTCCCCAGTGTGAACTCGCTGGTGTACAGTGAGCTCAGTGAACGGCCTCTCCCCAGTGTGAACTCGCTGGTGTACAGTGAGCTCAGTGAACGGCCTCTCCCCAGTGTGAGTGCGCTGGTGTACAGTGAGCTCAGTGAACGGCCTCTCCCCAGTGTGAACTCGCTGGTGTACAGTGAGCTCAGTGAACGGCCTCTCCCCAGTGTGAGTGCGCTGGTGTACAGTGAGCTCAGTGAACGGCCTCTCCCCAGTGTGAGTGCGCTGGTGTACAGTGAGCTCAGTGAACGGCCTCTCCCCAGTGTGAGTGCGCTGGTGTACAGTGAGCTCAGTGAACGGCCTCTCCCCAGTGTGAGTGCGCTGGTGTACAGTGAGCTCAGTGAACGGCCTCTCCCCAGTGTGAGTGCGCTGGTGTACAGTGAGCTCAGTGAACGGCCTCTCCCCAGTGTGAACTCGCTGGTGTACAGTGAGCTCAGTGAACGGCCTCTCCCCAGTGTGAACTCGCTGGTGTACAGTGAGCTCAGTGAACGGCCTCTCCCCAGTGTGAGTGCGCTGGTGTACAGTGAGCTCAGTGAACGGCCTCTCCCCAGTGTGAACTCGCTGGTGTACAGTGAGCTCAGTGAACGGCCTCTCCCCAGTGTGAGTGCGCTGGTGTACAGTGAGCTCAGTGAACGGCCTCTCCCCAGTGTGAGTGCGCTGGTGTACAGTGAGCTCAGTGAACGGCCTCTCCCCAGTGTGAACTCGCTGGTGTACAGTGAGCTCAGTGAACGGCCTCTCCCCAGTGTGAACTCGCTGGTGTACAGTGAGCTCAGTGAACGGCCTCTCCCCAGTGTGAACTCGCTGGTGTACAGTGAGCTCAGTGAACGGCCTCTCCCCAGTGTGAGTGCGCTGGTGTACAGTGAGCTCAGTGAACGGCCTCTCCCCAGTGTGAACTCGCTGGTGTACAGTGAGCTCAGTGAACGGTCTCCCCAGTGTGAGTGCGCTGGTGTACAGTGAGCTCAGTGAACGGCCTCTCCCCAGTGTGAGTGCGCTGGTGTACAGTGAGCTCAGTGAACGGCCTCTCCCCAGTGTGAGTGCGCTGGTGTACAGTGAGCTCAGTGAACGGCCTCTCCCCAGTGTGAACTGCGCTGGTGTACAGTGAGCTCAGTGAACGGCCTCTCCCCAGTGTGAGTGCGCTGGTGTACAGTGAGCTCAGTGAACGGCCTCTCCCCAGTGTGAGTGCGCTGGTGTACAGTGAGCTCAGTGAACGGCCTCTCCCCAGTGTGAACTCGCTGGTGTACAGTGAGCTCAGTGAACGGCCTCTCCCCAGTGTGAGTGCGCTGGTGTACAGTGAGCTCAGTGAACGGCCTCTCCCCAGTGTGAGTGCGCTGGTGTACAGTGAGCTCAGTGAACGGCCTCTCCCCAGTGTGAGTGCGCTGGTGTACAGTGAGCTCAGTGAACGGCCTCTCCCCAGTGTGAACTCGCTGGTGTACAGTGAGCTCAGTGAACGGCCTCTCCCCAGTGTGAGTGCGCTGGTGTACAGTGAGCTCAGTGAACGGCCTCTCCCCAGTGTGAGTGCGCTGGTGTACAGTGAGCTCAGTGAACGGCCTCTCCCCAGTGTGAACTCGCTGGTGTACAGTGAGCTCAGTGAACGGCCTCTCCCCAGTGTGAACTCGCTGGTGTACAGTGAGCTCAGTGAACGGTCTCTCCCCAGTGTGAACTCGCTGGTGTACAGTGAGCTCAGTGAACGGCCTCTCCCCAGTGTGAGTGCGCTGGTGTACAGTGAGCTCAGTGAACGGCCTCTCCCCAGTGTGAACTCGCTGGTGTACAGTGAGCTCAGTGAACGGCCTCTCCCCAGTGTGAGTGCGCTGGTGTACAGTGAGCTCAGTGAACGGCCTCTCCCCAGTGTGAGTGCGCTGGTGTACAGTGAGCTCAGTGAACGGCCTCTCCCCAGTGTGAGTGCGCTGGTGTACAGTGAGCTCAGTGAACGGCCTCTCCCCAGTGTGAACTCGCTGGTGTACAGTGAGCTCAGTGAACGGCCTCTCCCCAGTGTGAACTCGCTGGTGTACAGTGAGCTCAGTGAACGGCCTCTCCCCAGTGTGAACTCGCTGGTGTACAGTGAGCTCAGTGAACGGCCTCTCCCCAGTGTGAGTGCGCTGGTGTACAGTGAGCTCAGTGAACGGCCTCTCCCCAGTGTGAGTGCGCTGGTGTACAGTGAGCTCAGTGAACGGCCTCTCCCCAGTGTGAGTGCGCTGGTGTACAGTGAGCTCAGTGAACGGCCTCTCCCCAGTGTGAGTGCGCTGGTGTACAGTGAGCTCAGTGAACGGCCTCTCCCCAGTGTGAACTCGCTGGTGTACAGTGAGCTCAGTGAACGGCCTCTCCCCAGTGTGAGTGCGCTGGTGTACAGTGAGCTCAGTGAACGGCCTCTCCCCAGTGTGAACTCGCTGGTGTACAGTGAGCTCAGTGAACGGCCTCTCCCCAGTGTGAGTGCGCTGGTGTACAGTGAGCTCAGTGAACGGCCTCTCCCCAGTGTGAGTGCGCTGGTGTACAGTGAGCTCAGTGAACGGCCTCTCCCCAGTGTGAACTCGCTGGTGTACAGTGAGCTCAGTGAACGGCCTCTCC
Source organism: Squalus acanthias (assembly GCA_030390025.1). NCBI lineage: Eukaryota > Metazoa > Chordata > Chondrichthyes > Squaliformes > Squalidae > Squalus > Squalus acanthias. Next base: position 42,173 of record JASTWF010001538.1, read on the forward strand.
CCAGTGTGAACTCGCTGGTGTACAGTGAGCTCAGTGAACGGCCTCTCCCCAGTGTGAGTGCGCTGGTGTACAGTGAGCTCAGTGAACGGCCTCTCCCCAGTGTGAACTCGCTGGTGTACAGTGAGCTCAGTGAACGGCCTCTCCCCAGTGTGAGTGCGCTGGTGTACAGTGAGCTCAGTGAACGGCCTCTCCCCAGTGTGAACTCGCTGGTGTACAGTGAGCTCAGTGAACGGCCTCTCCCCAGTGTGAACTCGCTGGTGTACAGTGAGCTCAGTGAACGGCCTCTCCCCAGTGTGAACTCGCTGGTGTACAGTGAGCTCAGTGAACGGCCTCTCCCCAGTGTGAGTGCGCTGGTGTACAGTGAGCTCAGTGAACGGCCTCTCCCCAGTGTGAACTCGCTGGTGTACAGTGAGCTCAGTGAACGGCCTCTCCCCAGTGTGAACTCGCTGGTGTACAGTGAGCTCAGTGAACGGCCTCTCCCCAGTGTGAACTCGCTGGTGTACAGTGAGCTCAGTGAACGGCCTCTCCCCAGTGTGAACTCGCTGGTGTACAGTGAGCTCAGTGAACGGCCTCTCCCCAGTGTGAGTGCGCTGGTGTACAGTGAGCTCAGTGAACGGCCTCTCCCCAGTGTGAACTCGCTGGTGTACAGTGAGCTCAGTGAACGGCCTCTCCCCAGTGTGAACTCGCTGGTGTACAGTGAGCTCAGTGAACGGCCTCTCCCCAGTGTGAGTGCGCTGGTGTACAGTGAGCTCAGTGAACGGCCTCTCCCCAGTGTGAACTCGCTGGTGTACAGTGAGCTCAGTGAACGGCCTCTCCCCAGTGTGAGTGCGCTGGTGTACAGTGAGCTCAGTGAACGGCCTCTCCCCAGTGTGAGTGCGCTGGTGTACAGTGAGCTCAGTGAACGGCCTCTCCCCAGTGTGAACTCGCTGGTGTACAGTGAGCTCAGTGAACGGTCTCTCCCCAGTGTGAGTGCGCTGGTGTACAGTGAGCTCAGTGAACGGCCTCTCCCCAGTGTGAACTCGCTGGTGTACAGTGAGCTCAGTGAACGGCCTCTCCCCAGTGTGAGTGCGCTGGTGTACAGTGAGCTCAGTGAACGGCCTCTCCCCAGTGTGAGTGCGCTGGTGTACAGTGAGCTCAGTGAACGGCCTCTCCCCAGTGTGAACTCGCTGGTGTACAGTGAGCTCAGTGAACGGCCTCTCCCCAGTGTGAACTCGCTGGTGTACAGTGAGCTCAGTGAACGGCCTCTCCCCAGTGTGAGTGCGCTGGTGTACAGTGAGCTCAGTGAACGGCCTCTCCCCAGTGTGAACTCGCTGGTGTACAGTGAGCTCAGTGAACGGCCTCTCCCCAGTGTGAGTGCGCTGGTGTACAGTGAGCTCAGTGAACGGCCTCTCCCCAGTGTGAGTGCGCTGGTGTACAGTGAGCTCAGTGAACGGCCTCTCCCCAGTGTGAGTGCGCTGGTGTACAGTGAGCTCAGTGAACGGCCTCTCCCCAGTGTGAGTGCGCTGGTGTACAGTGAGCTCAGTGAACGGTCTCTCCCCAGTGTGAGTGCGCTGGTGTACAGTGAGCTCAGTGAACGGCCTCTCCCCAGTGTGAACTCGCTGGTGTACAGTGAGCTCAGTGAACGGCTCTCCCCAGTGTGAACTCGCTGGTGTACAGTGAGCTCAGTGAACGGTCTCTCCCCAGTGTGAGTGCGCTGGTGTACAGTGAGCTCAGTGAACGGCCTCTCCCCAGTGTGAACTCGCTGGTGTACAGTGAGCTCAGTGAACGGCCTCTCCCCAGTGTGAGTGCGCTGGTGTACAGTGAGCTCAGTGAACGGCCTCTCCCCAGTGTGAGTGCGCTGGTGTACAGTGAGCTCAGTGAACGGCCTCTCCCCAGTGTGAACTCGCTGGTGTACAGTGAGCTCAGTGAACGGCCTCTCCCCAGTGTGAACTCGCTGGTGTACAGTGAGCTCAGTGAACGGCCTCTCCCCAGTGTGAACTCGCTGGTGTACAGTGAGCTCAGTGAACGGCCTCTCCCCAGTGTGAGTGCGCTGGTGTACAGTGAGCTCAGTGAACGGCCTCTCCCCAGTGTGAACTCGCTGGTGTACAGTGAGCTCAGTGAACGGTCTCCCCAGTGTGAGTGCGCTGGTGTACAGTGAGCTCAGTGAACGGCCTCTCCCCAGTGTGAACTCGCTGGTGTACAGTGAGCTCAGTGAACGGCCTCTCCCCAGTGTGAGTGCGCTGGTGTACAGTGAGCTCAGTGAACGGCCTCTCCCCAGTGTGAGTGCGCTGGTGTACAGTGAGCTCAGTGAACGGCCTCTCCCCAGTGTGAGTGCGCTGGTGTACAGTGAGCTCAGTGAACGGCCTCTCCCCAGTGTGAGTGCGCTGGTGTACAGTGAGCTCAGTGAACGGCCTCTCCCCAGTGTGAACTCGCTGGTGTACAGTGAGCTCAGTGAACGGCCTCTCCCCAGTGTGAGTGCGCTGGTGTACAGTGAGCTCAGTGAACGGCCTCTCCCCAGTGTGAGTGCGCTGGTGTACAGTGAGCTCAGTGAACGGCCTCTCCCCAGTGTGAGTGCGCTGGTGTACAGTGAGCTCAGTGAACGGCCTCTCCCCAGTGTGAACTCGCTGGTGTACAGTGAGCTCAGTGAACGGCCTCTCCCCAGTGTGAGTGCGCTGGTGTACAGTGAGCTCAGTGAACGGCCTCTCCCCAGTGTGAGTGCGCTGGTGTACAGTGAGCTCAGTGAACGGCCTCTCCCCAGTGTGAACTCGCTGGTGTACAGTGAGCTCAGTGAACGGCCTCTCCCCAGTGTGAACTCGCTGGTGTACAGTGAGCTCAGTGAACGGTCCTCTCCCCAGTGTGAACTCGCTGGTGTACAGTGAGCTCAGTGAACGGCCTCTCCCCAGTGTGAGTGCGCTGGTGTACAGTGAGCTCAGTGAACGGCCTCTCCCCAGTGTGAACTCGCTGGTGTACAGTGAGCTCAGTGAACGGTCTCTCCCCAGTGTGAGTGCGCTGGTGTACAGTGAGCTCAGTGAACGGCCTCTCCCCAGTGTGAGTGCGCTGGTGTACAGTGAGCTCAGTGAACGGCCTCTCCCCAGTGTGAGTGCGCTGGTGTACAGTGAGCTCAGTGAACGGCCTCTCCCCAGTGTGAACTCGCTGGTGTACAGTGAGCTCAGTGAACGGCCTCTCCCCAGTGTGAACTCGCTGGTGTACAGTGAGCTCAGTGAACGGCCTCTCCCCAGTGTGAACTCGCTGGTGTACAGTGAGCTCAGTGAACGGCCTCTCCCCAGTGTGAGTGCGCTGGTGTACAGTGAGCTCAGTGAACGGCCTCTCCCCAGTGTGAGTGCGCTGGTGTACAGTGAGCTCAGTGAACGGCCTCTCCCCAGTGTGAGTGCGCTGGTGTACAGTGAGCTCAGTGAACGGCCTCTCCCCAGTGTGAGTGCGCTGGTGTACAGTGAGCTCAGTGAACGGCCTCTCCCCAGTGTGAACTCGCTGGTGTACAGTGAGCTCAGTGAACGGCTCTCCCCAGTGTGAGTGCGCTGGTGTACAGTGAGCTCAGTGAACGGCCTCTCCCCAGTGTGAACTCGCTGGTGTACAGTGAGCTCAGTGAACGGCCTCTCCCCAGTGTGAGTGCGCTGGTGTACAGTGAGCTCAGTGAACGGCCTCTCCCCAGTGTGAGTGCGCTGGTGTACAGTGAGCTCAGTGAACGGCCTCTCCCCAGTGTGAACTCGCTGGTGTACAGTGAGCTCAGTGAACGGCCTCTCCCCAGTGTGAACTCGCTGGTGTACAGTGAGCTCAGTGAACGGCCTCTCCCCAGTGTGAGTGCGCTGGTGTACAGTGAGCTCAGTGAACGGCCTCTCCCCAGTGTGAACTCGCTGGTGTACAGTGAGCTCAGTGAACGGTCTCTCCCCAGTGTGAGTGCGCTGGTGTACAGTGAGCTCAGTGAACGGCCTCTCCCCAGTGTGAACTCGCTGGTGTACAGTGAGCTCAGTGAACGGCCTCTCCCCAGTGTGAACTCGCTGGTGTACAGTGAGCTCAGTGAACGGCCTCTCCCCAGTGTGAACTCGCTGGTGTACAGTGAGCTCAGTGAACGGCCTCTCCCCAGTGTGAGTGCGCTGGTGTACAGTGAGCTCAGTGAACGGCCTCTCCCCAGTGTGAACTCGCTGGTGTACAGTGAGCTCAGTGAACGGCCTCTCCCCAGTGTGAACTCGCTGGTGTACAGTGAGCTCAGTGAACGGCCTCTCCCCAGTGTGAACTCGCTGGTGTACAGTGAGCTCAGTGAACGGCCTCTCCCCAGTGTGAACTCGCTGGTGTACAGTGAGCTCAGTGAACGGCCTCTCCCCAGTGTGAGTGCGCTGGTGTACAGTGAGCTCAGTGAACGGCCTCTCCCCAGTGTGAACTCGCTGGTGTACAGTGAGCTCAGTGAACGGCCTCTCCCCAGTGTGAACTCGCTGGTGTACAGTGAGCTCAGTGAACGGCCTCTCCCCAGTGTGAGTGCGCTGGTGTACAGTGAGCTCAGTGAACGGCCTCTCCCCAGTGTGAACTCGCTGGTGTACAGTGAGCTCAGTGAACGGCCTCTCCCCAGTGTGAGTGCGCTGGTGTACAGTGAGCTCAGTGAACGGCCTCTCCCCAGTGTGAACTCGCTGGTGTACAGTGAGCTCAGTGAACGGCCTCTCCCCAGTGTGAGTGCGCTGGTGTACAGTGAGCTCAGTGAACGGCCTCTCCCCAGTGTGAGTGCGCTGGTGTACAGTGAGCTCAGTGAACGGCCTCTCCCCAGTGTGAACTCGCTGGTGTACAGTGAGCTCAGTGAACGGCTCTCCCCAGTGTGAACTCGCTGGTGTACAGTGAGCTCAGTGAACGGTCTCTCCCCAGTGTGAGTGCGCTGGTGTACAGTGAGCTCAGTGAACGGCCTCTCCCCAGTGTGAACTCGCTGGTGTACAGTGAGCTCAGTGAACGGCCTCTCCCCAGTGTGAACTCGCTGGTGTACAGTGAGCTCAGTGAACGGCCTCTCCCCAGTGTGAGTGCGCTGGTGTACAGTGAGCTCAGTGAACGGCCTCTCCCCAGTGTGAACTCGCTGGTGTACAGTGAGCTCAGTGAACGGCCTCTCCCCAGTGTGAGTGCGCTGGTGTACAGTGAGCTCAGTGAACGGCCTCTCCCCAGTGTGAGTGCGCTGGTGTACAGTGAGCTCAGTGAACGGCCTCTCCCCAGTGTGAGTGCGCTGGTGTACAGTGAGCTCAGTGAACGGCCTCTCCCCAGTGTGAGTGCGCTGGTGTACAGTGAGCTCAGTGAACGGCCTCTCCCCAGTGTGAACTCGCTGGTGTACAGTGAGCTCAGTGAACGGCCTCTCCCCAGTGTGAGTGCGCTGGTGTACAGTGAGCTCAGTGAACGGTCCTCCCCCAGTGTGAGTGCGCTGGTGTACAGTGAGCTCAGTGAACGGCCTCTCCCCAGTGTGAGTGCGCTGGTGTACAGTGAGCTCAGTGAACGGCCTCTCCCCAGTGTGAACTCGCTGGTGTACAGTGAGCTCAGTGAACGGTCTCTCCCCAGTGTGAACTCGCTGGTGTACAGTGAGCTCAGTGAACGGCCTCTCCCCAGTGTGATGCGCTGGTGTACAGTGAGCTCAGTGAACGGCCTCTCCCCAGTGTGAACTCGCTGGTGTACAGTGAGCTCAGTGAACGGCCTCTCCCCAGTGTGAGTGCGCTGGTGTACAGTGAGCTCAGTGAACGGTCTCTCCCCAGTGTGAACGCTGGTGTACAGTGAGCTCAGTGAACGGCCTCTCCCCAGTGTGAGTGCGCTGGTGTACAGTGAGCTCAGTGAACGGCCTCTCCCCAGTGTGAACTCGCTGGTGTACAGTGAGCTCAGTGAACGGTCTCTCCCCAGTGTGAGTGCGCTGGTGTACAGTGAGCTCAGTGAACGGCCTCTCCCCAGTGTGAGTGCGCTGGTGTACAGTGAGCTCAGTGAACGGCCTCTCCCCAGTGTGAGTGCGCTGGTGTACAGTGAGCTCAGTGAACGGCCTCTCCCCAGTGTGAACTCGCTGGTGTACAGTGAGCTCAGTGAACGGTCTCTCCCCAGTGTGAACTCGCTGGTGTACAGTGAGCTCAGTGAACGGCCTCTCCCCAGTGTGAGTGCGCTGGTGTACAGTGAGCTCAGTGAACGGCCTCTCCCCAGTGTGAACTCGCTGGTGTACAGTGAGCTCAGTGAACGGCCTCTCCCCAGTGTGAGTGCGCTGGTGTACAGTGAGCTCAGTGAACGGCTCTCCCCAGTGTGAGTGCGCTGGTGTACAGTGAGCTCAGTGAACGGTCTCTCCCCAGTGTGAACTCGCTGGTGTACAGTGAGCTCAGTGAACGGCCTCTCCCCAGTGTGAGTGCGCTGGTGTACAGTGAGCTCAGTGAACGGCCTCTCCCCAGTGTGAACTCGCTGGTGTACAGTGAGCTCAGTGAACGGCCTCTCCCCAGTGTGAGTGCGCTGGTGTACAGTGAGCTCAGTGAACGGCCTCTCCCCAGTGTGAGTGCGCTGGTGTACAGTGAGCTCAGTGAACGGCCTCTCCCCAGTGTGAACTCGCTGGTGTACAGTGAGCTCAGTGAACGGCCTCTCCCCAGTGTGAACTCGCTGGTGTACAGTGAGCTCAGTGAACGGCCTCTCCCCAGTGTGAGTGCGCTGGTGTACAGTGAGCTCAGTGAACGGCCTCTCCCCAGTGTGAACTCGCTGGTGTACAGTGAGCTCAGTGAACGGCCTCTCCCCAGTGTGAGTGCGCTGGTGTACAGTGAGCTCAGTGAACGGCCTCTCCCCAGTGTGAACTCGCTGGTGTACAGTGAGCTCAGTGAACGGCCTCTCCCCAGTGTGAGTGCGCTGGTGTACAGTGAGCTCAGTGAACGGCCTCTCCCCAGTGTGAGTGCGCTGGTGTACAGTGAGCTCAGTGAACGGCCTCTCCCCAGTGTGAGTGCGCTGGTGTACAGTGAGCTCAGTGAACGGCCTCTCCCCAGTGTGAGTGCGCTGGTGTACAGTGAGCTCAGTGAACGGCCTCTCCCCAGTGTGAGTGCGCTGGTGTACAGTGAGCTCAGTGAACGGCCTCTCCCCAGTGTGAGTGCGCTGGTGTACAGTGAGCTCAGTGAACGGCCTCTCCCCAGTGTGAACTCGCTGGTGTACAGTGAGCTCAGTGAACGGCCTCTCCCCAGTGTGAACTCGCTGGTGTACAGTGAGCTCAGTGAACGGTCTCTCCCCAGTGTGAGTGCGCTGGTGTACAGTGAGCTCAGTGAACGGCCTCTCCCCAGTGTGAACTCGCTGGTGTACAGTGAGCTCAGTGAACGGCCTCTCCCCAGTGTGAGTGCGCTGGTGTACAGTGAGCTCAGTGAACGGCCTCTCCCCAGTGTGAGTGCGCTGGTGTACAGTGAGCTCAGTGAACGGCCTCTCCCCAGTGTGAACTCGCTGGTGTACAGTGAGCTCAGTGAACGGCCTCTCCCCAGTGTGAACTCGCTGGTGTACAGTGAGCTCAGTGAACGGCCTCTCCCCAGTGTGAACTCGCTGGTGTACAGTGAGCTCAGTGAACGGTCTCTCTCCCCAGTGTGAGTGCGCTGGTGTACAGTGAGCTCAGTGAACGGCTCTCCCCAGTGTGAACTCGCTGGTGTACAGTGAGCTCAGTGAACGGCCTCTCCCCAGTGTGAGTGCGCTGGTGTACAGTGAGCTCAGTGAACGGCCTCTCCCCAGTGTGAACTCGCTGGTGTACAGTGAGCTCAGTGAACGGCCTCTCCCCAGTGTGAGTGCGCTGGTGTACAGTGAGCTCAGTGAACGGCCTCTCCCCAGTGTGAGTGCGCTGGTGTACAGTGAGCTCAGTGAACGGCCTCTCCCCAGTGTGAACTCGCTGGTGTACAGTGAGCTCAGTGAACGGCCTCTCCCCAGTGTGAGTGCGCTGGTGTACAGTGAGCTCAGTGAACGGTCCTCCCCCAGTGTGAGTGCGCTGGTGTACAGTGAGCTCAGTGAACGGCCTCTCCCCAGTGTGAGTGCGCTGGTGTACAGTGAGCTCAGTGAACGGCCTCTCCCCAGTGTGAGTGCGCTGGTGTACAGTGAGCTCAGTGAACGGCCTCTCCCCAGTGTGAACTCGCTGGTGTACAGTGAGCTCAGTGAACGGCCTCTCCCCAGTGTGAGTGCGCTGGTGTACAGTGAGCTCAGTGAACGGCCTCTCCCCAGTGTGAGTGCGCTGGTGTACAGTGAGCTCAGTGAACGGCCTCTCCCCAGTGTGAACTCGCTGGTGTACAGTGAGCTCAGTGAACGGCCTCTCCCCAGTGTGAGTGCGCTGGTGTACAGTGAGCTCAGTGAACGGCCTCTCCCCAGTGTGAACTCGCTGGTGTACAGTGAGCTCAGTGAACGGTCTCTCCCCAGTGTGAGTGCGCTGGTGTACAGTGAGCTCAGTGAACGGCCTCTCCCCAGTGTGAGTGCGCTGGTGTACAGTGAGCTCAGTGAACGGCCTCTCCCCAGTGTGAGTGCGCTGGTGTACAGTGAGCTCAGTGAACGGCCTCTCCCCAGTGTGAACTCGCTGGTGTACAGTGAGCTCAGTGAACGGCCTCTCCCCAGTGTGAACTCGCTGGTGTACAGTGAGCTCAGTGAACGGCCTCTCCCCAGTGTGAACTCGCTGGTGTACAGTGAGCTCAGTGAACGGCCTCTCCCCAGTGTGAGTGCGCTGGTGTACAGTGAGCTCAGTGAACGGCCTCTCCCCAGTGTGAGTGCGCTGGTGTACAGTGAGCTCAGTGAACGGCCTCTCCCCAGTGTGAGTGCGCTGGTGTACAGTGAGCTCAGTGAACGGCCTCTCCCCAGTGTGAGTGCGCTGGTGTACAGTGAGCTCAGTGAACGGCCTCTCCCCAGTGTGAACTCGCTGGTGTACAGTGAGCTCAGTGAACGGTCTCTCCCCAGTGTGAGTCGCTGGTGTACAGTGAGCTCAGTGAACGGCCTCTCCCCAGTGTGAACTCGCTGGTGTACAGTGAGCTCAGTGAACGGCCTCTCCCCAGTGTGAGTGCGCTGGTGTACAGTGAGCTCAGTGAACGGCCTCTCCCCAGTGTGAGTGCGCTGGTGTACAGTGAGCTCAGTGAACGGCCTCTCCCCAGTGTGAACTCGCTGGTGTACAGTGAGCTCAGTGAACGGCCTCTCCCCAGTGTGAACTCGCTGGTGTACAGTGAGCTCAGTGAACGGCCTCTCCCCAGTGTGAGTGCGCTGGTGTACAGTGAGCTCAGTGAACGGCCTCTCCCCAGTGTGAACTCGCTGGTGTACAGTGAGCTCAGTGAACGGCTCTCCCCAGTGTGAGTGCGCTGGTGTACAGTGAGCTCAGTGAACGGCCTCTCCCCAGTGTGAACTCGCTGGTGTACAGTGAGCTCAGTGAACGGCCTCTCCCCAGTGTGAACTCGCTGGTGTACAGTGAGCTCAGTGAACGGCCTCTCCCCAGTGTGAACTCGCTGGTGTACAGTGAGCTCAGTGAACGGCCTCTCCCCAGTGTGAGTGCGCTGGTGTACAGTGAGCTCAGTGAACGGCCTCTCCCCAGTGTGAACTCGCTGGTGTACAGTGAGCTCAGTGAACGGCCTCTCCCCAGTGTGAACTCGCTGGTGTACAGTGAGCTCAGTGAACGGCCTCTCCCCAGTGTGAACTCGCTGGTGTACAGTGAGCTCAGTGAACGGCCTCTCCCCAGTGTGAACTCGCTGGTGTACAGTGAGCTCAGTGAACGGCCTCTCCCCAGTGTGAGTGCGCTGGTGTACAGTGAGCTCAGTGAACGGCCTCTCCCCAGTGTGAACTCGCTGGTGTACAGTGAGCTCAGTGAACGGTCTCTCCCCAGTGTGAACTCGCTGGTGTACAGTGAGCTCAGTGAACGGCCTCTCCCCAGTGTGAGTGCGCTGGTGTACAGTGAGCTCAGTGAACGGCCTCTCCCCAGTGTGAACTCGCTGGTGTACAGTGAGCTCAGTGAACGGCCTCTCCCCAGTGTGAGTGCGCTGGTGTACAGTGAGCTCAGTGAACGGCCTCTCCCCAGTGTGAACTCGCTGGTGTACAGTGAGCTCAGTGAACGGCCTCTCCCCAGTGTGAGTGCGCTGGTGTACAGTGAGCTCAGTGAACGGCCTCTCCCCAGTGTGAGTCGCTGGTGTACAGTGAGCTCAGTGAACGGCCTCTCCCCAGTGTGAACTCGCTGGTGTACAGTGAGCTCAGTGAACGGCCTCTCCCCAGTGTGAACTCGCTGGTGTACAGTGAGCTCAGTGAACGGCCTCTCCCCAGTGTGAGTGCGCTGGTGTACAGTGAGCTCAGTGAACGGCCTCTCCCCAGTGTGAACTCGCTGGTGTACAGTGAGCTCAGTGAACGGCCTCTCCCCAGTGTGAACTCGCTGGTGTACAGTGAGCTCAGTGAACGGCCTCTCCCCAGTGTGAGTGCGCTGGTGTACAGTGAGCTCAGTGAACGGCCTCTCCCCAGTGTGAACTCGCTGGTGTACAGTGAGCTCAGTGAACGGCCTCTCCCCAGTGTGAGTGCGCTGGTGTACAGTGAGCTCAGTGAACGGCCTCTCCCCAGTGTGAACTCGCTGGTGTACAGTGAGCTCAGTGAACGGCCTCTCCCCAGTGTGAGTGCGCTGGTGTACAGTGAGCTCAGTGAACGGCCTCTCCCCAGTGTGAACTGCGCTGGTGTACAGTGAGCTCAGTGAACGGCCTCTCCCCAGTGTGAGTGCGCTGGTGTACAGTGAGCTCAGTGAACGGCCTCTCCCCAGTGTGAGTGCGCTGGTGTACAGTGAGCTCAGTGAACGGCCTCTCCCCAGTGTGAGTGCGCTGGTGTACAGTGAGCTCAGTGAACGGCCTCTCCCCAGTGTGAGTGCGCTGGTGTACAGTGAGCTCAGTGAACGGCCTCTCCCCAGTGTGAACTCGCTGGTGTACAGTGAGCTCAGTGAACGGCCTCTCCCCAGTGTGAACTCGCTGGTGTACAGTGAGCTCAGTGAACGGCCTCTCCCCAGTGTGAGTGCGCTGGTGTACAGTGAGCTCAGTGAACGGCCTCTCCCCAGTGTGAACTCGCTGGTGTACAGTGAGCTCAGTGAACGGCCTCTCCCCAGTGTGAGTGCGCTGGTGTACAGTGAGCTCAGTGAACGGCCTCTCCCCAGTGTGAGTCGCTGGTGTACAGTGAGCTCAGTGAACGGCCTCTCCCCAGTGTGAGTGCGCTGGTGTACAGTGAGCTCAGTGAACGGCCTCTCCCCAGTGTGAACTGCGCTGGTGTACAGTGAGCTCAGTGAACGGCCTCTCCCCAGTGTGAGTGCGCTGGTGTACAGTGAGCTCAGTGAACGGCCTCTCCCCAGTGTGAGTGCGCTGGTGTACAGTGAGCTCAGTGAACGGCCTCTCCCCAGTGTGAGTGCGCTGGTGTACAGTGAGCTCAGTGAACGGCCTCTCCCCAGTGTGAACTCGCTGGTGTACAGTGAGCTCAGTGAACGGCCTCTCCCCAGTGTGAGTGCGCTGGTGTACAGTGAGCTCAGTGAACGGCCTCTCCCCAGTGTGAGTGCGCTGGTGTACAGTGAGCTCAGTGAACGGCCTCTCCCCAGTGTGAACTCGCTGGTGTACAGTGAGCTCAGTGAACGGCCTCTCCCCAGTGTGAACTCGCTGGTGTACAGTGAGCTCAGTGAACGGTCTCTCCCCAGTGTGAGTGCGCTGGTGTACAGTGAGCTCAGTGAACGGCCTCTCCCCAGTGTGAGTGCGCTGGTGTACAGTGAGCTCAGTGAACGGCCTCTCCCCAGTGTGAGTGCGCTGGTGTACAGTGAGCTCAGTGAACGGCCTCTCCCCAGTGTGAACTCGCTGGTGTACAGTGAGCTCAGTGAACGGTCTCTCCCCAGTGTGAACTCGCTGGTGTACAGTGAGCTCAGTGAACGGCCTCTCCCCAGTGTGAACTCGCTGGTGTACAGTGAGCTCAGTGAACGGCCTCTCCCCAGTGTGAGTGCGCTGGTGTACAGTGAGCTCAGTGAACGGCCTCTCCCCAGTGTGAGTGCGCTGGTGTACAGTGAGCTCAGTGAACGGCCTCTCCCCAGTGTGAGTGCGCTGGTGTACAGTGAGCTCAGTGAACGGCCTCTCCCCAGTGTGAGTGCGCTGGTGTACAGTGAGCTCAGTGAACGGCCTCTCCCCAGTGTGAACTCGCTGGTGTACAGTGAGCTCAGTGAACGGTCCTCTCCCCAGTGTGAGTGCGCTGGTGTACAGTGAGCTCAGTGAACGGCCTCTCCCCAGTGTGAACTCGCTGGTGTACAGTGAGCTCAGTGAACGGCCTCTCCCCAGTGTGAGTGCGCTGGTGTACAGTGAGCTCAGTGAACGGCCTCTCCCCAGTGTGAGTGCGCTGGTGTACAGTGAGCTCAGTGAACGGCCTCTCCCCAGTGTGAACTCGCTGGTGTACAGTGAGCTCAGTGAACGGTCTCTCCCCAGTGTGAACTCGCTGGTGTACAGTGAGCTCAGTGAACGGTCTCTCCCCAGTGTGAGTGCGCTGGTGTACAGTGAGCTCAGTGAACGGCCTCTCCCCAGTGTGAACTCGCTGGTGTACAGTGAGCTCAGTGAACGGCTCTCCCCAGTGTGAGTGCGCTGGTGTACAGTGAGCTCAGTGAACGGCCTCTCCCCAGTGTGAACTCGCTGGTGTACAGTGAGCTCAGTGAACGGCCTCTCCCCAGTGTGAACTCGCTGGTGTACAGTGAGCTCAGTGAACGGCCTCTCCCCAGTGTGAGTGCGCTGGTGTACAGTGAGCTCAGTGAACGGCCTCTCCCCAGTGTGAACTCGCTGGTGTACAGTGAGCTCAGTGAACGGCCTCTCCCCAGTGTGAACTCGCTGGTGTACAGTGAGCTCAGTGAACGGCCTCTCCCCAGTGTGAACTCGCTGGTGTACAGTGAGCTCAGTGAACGGCCTCTCCCCAGTGTGAACTCGCTGGTGTACAGTGAGCTCAGTGAACGGCCTCTCCCCAGTGTGAGTGCGCTGGTGTACAGTGAGCTCAGTGAACGGCCTCTCCCCAGTGTGAACTCGCTGGTGTACAGTGAGCTCAGTGAACGGCTCTCCCCAGTGTGAACTCGCTGGTGTACAGTGAGCTCAGTGAACGGCCTCTCCCCAGTGTGAGTGCGCTGGTGTACAGTGAGCTCAGTGAACGGCCTCTCCCCAGTGTGAACTCGCTGGTGTACAGTGAGCTCAGTGAACGGCCTCTCCCCAGTGTGAGTGCGCTGGTGTACAGTGAGCTCAGTGAACGGCCTCTCCCCAGTGTGAACTCGCTGGTGTACAGTGAGCTCAGTGAACGGCCTCTCCCCAGTGTGAGTGCGCTGGTGTACAGTGAGCTCAGTGAACGGCCTCTCCCCAGTGTGAGTGCGCTGGTGTACAGTGAGCTCAGTGAACGGCCTCTCCCCAGTGTGAACTCGCTGGTGTACAGTGAGCTCAGTGAACGGCCTCTCCCCAGTGTGAACTCGCTGGTGTACAGTGAGCTCAGTGAACGGCCTCTCCCCAGTGTGAGTGCGCTGGTGTACAGTGAGCTCAGTGAACGGCCTCTCCCCAGTGTGAACTCGCTGGTGTACAGTGAGCTCAGTGAACGGCCTCTCCCCAGTGTGAACTCGCTGGTGTACAGTGAGCTCAGTGAACGGCCTCTCCCCAGTGTGAGTGCGCTGGTGTACAGTGAGCTCAGTGAACGGCCTCTCCCCAGTGTGAACTCGCTGGTGTACAGTGAGCTCAGTGAACGGCCTCTCCCCAGTGTGAACTGCGCTGGTGTACAGTGAGCTCAGTGAACGGCCTCTCCCCAGTGTGAGTGCGCTGGTGTACAGTGAGCTCAGTGAACGGCCTCTCCCCAGTGTGAGTGCGCTGGTGTACAGTGAGCTCAGTGAACGGCCTCTCCCCAGTGTGAACTGCGCTGGTGTACAGTGAGCTCAGTGAACGGCCTCTCCCCAGTGTGAGTGCGCTGGTGTACAGTGAGCTCAGTGAACGGCCTCTCCCCAGTGTGAACTCGCTGGTGTACAGTGAGCTCAGTGAACGGTCTCTCCCCAGTGTGAGTGCGCTGGTGTACAGTGAGCTCAGTGAACGGCCTCTCCCCAGTGTGAGTGCGCTGGTGTACAGTGAGCTCAGTGAACGGTCTCTCCCCAGTGTGAACTCGCTGGTGTACAGTGAGCTCAGTGAACGGCCTCTCCCCAGTGTGAACTCGCTGGTGTACAGTGAGCTCAGTGAACGGCCTCTCCCCAGTGTGAGTGCGCTGGTGTACAGTGAGCTCAGTGAACGGCCTCTCCCCAGTGTGAACTCGCTGGTGTACAGTGAGCTCAGTGAACGGCCTCTCCCCAGTGTGAGTGCGCTGGTGTACAGTGAGCTCAGTGAACGGCCTCTCCCCAGTGTGAGTGCGCTGGTGTACAGTGAGCTCAGTGAACGGCCTCTCCCCAGTGTGAACTCGCTGGTGTACAGTGAGCTCAGTGAACGGCCTCTCCCCAGTGTGAACTCGCTGGTGTACAGTGAGCTCAGTGAACGGCCTCTCCCCAGTGTGAGTGCGCTGGTGTACAGTGAGCTCAGTGAACGGCTCTCTCCCCAGTGTGAGTGCGCTGGTGTACAGTGAGCTCAGTGAACGGCCTCTCCCCAGTGTGAGTGCGCTGGTGTACAGTGAGCTCAGTGAACGGCCTCTCCCCAGTGTGAACTCGCTGGTGTACAGTGAGCTCAGTGAACGGTCTCTCCCCAGTGTGAACTCGCTGGTGTACAGTGAGCTCAGTGAACGGCTCTCCCCAGTGTGAGTGCGCTGGTGTACAGTGAGCTCAGTGAACGGCCTCTCCCCAGTGTGAACTCGCTGGTGTACAGTGAGCTCAGTGAACGGCCTCTCCCCAGTGTGAGTGCGCTGGTGTACAGTGAGCTCAGTGAACGGCCTCTCCCCAGTGTGAGTGCGCTGGTGTACAGTGAGCTCAGTGAACGGCCTCTCCCCAGTGTGAACTCGCTGGTGTACAGTGAGCTCAGTGAACGGCCTCTCCCCAGTGTGAGTGCGCTGGTGTACAGTGAGCTCAGTGAACGGCCTCTCCCCAGTGTGAACTCGCTGGTGTACAGTGAGCTCAGTGAACGGCCTCTCCCCAGTGTGAGTGCGCTGGTGTACAGTGAGCTCAGTGAACGGCCTCTCCCCAGTGTGAGTGCGCTGGTGTACAGTGAGCTCAGTGAACGGCTCTCCCCAGTGTGAACTCGCTGGTGTACAGTGAGCTCAGTGAACGGTCTCTCCCCAGTGTGAACTCGCTGGTGTACAGTGAGCTCAGTGAACGGCCTCTCCCCAGTGTGAGTGCGCTGGTGTACAGTGAGCTCAGTGAACGGCCTCTCCCCAGTGTGAACTCGCTGGTGTACAGTGAGCTCAGTGAACGGCCTCTCCCCAGTGTGAGTGCGCTGGTGTACAGTGAGCTCAGTGAACGGCCTCTCCCCAGTGTGAACTCGCTGGTGTACAGTGAGCTCAGTGAACGGTCTCTCCCCAGTGTGAGTGCGCTGGTGTACAGTGAGCTCAGTGAACGGCCTCTCCCCAGTGTGAGTGCGCTGGTGTACAGTGAGCTCAGTGAACGGTCTCTCCCCAGTGTGAGTGCGCTGGTGTACAGTGAGCTCAGTGAACGGCCTCTCCCCAGTGTGAGTGCGCTGGTGTACAGTGAGCTCAGTGAACGGCCTCTCCCCAGTGTGAGTGCGCTGGTGTACAGTGAGCTCAGTGAACGGCCTCTCCCCAGTGTGAGTGCGCTGGTGTACAGTGAGCTCAGTGAACGGCCTCTCCCCAGTGTGAACTCGCTGGTGTACAGTGAGCTCAGTGAACGGTCTCTCCCCAGTGTGAACTCGCTGGTGTACAGTGAGCTCAGTGAACGGTCTCTCCCCAGTGTGAGTGCGCTGGTGTACAGTGAGCTCAGTGAACGGCCTCTCCCCAGTGTGAACTCGCTGGTGTACAGTGAGCTCAGTGAACGGCCTCTCCCCAGTGTGAGTGCGCTGGTGTACAGTGAGCTCAGTGAACGGCCTCTCCCCAGTGTGAGTGCGCTGGTGTACAGTGAGCTCAGTGAACGGCCTCTCCCCAGTGTGAACTCGCTGGTGTACAGTGAGCTCAGTGAACGGCCTCTCCCCAGTGTGAACTCGCTGGTGTACAGTGAGCTCAGTGAACGGCCTCTCCCCAGTGTGAACTCGCTGGTGTACAGTGAGCTCAGTGAACGGCCTCTCCCCAGTGTGAGTGCGCTGGTGTACAGTGAGCTCAGTGAACGGTCTCTCCCCAGTGTGAACTCGCTGGTGTACAGTGAGCTCAGTGAACGGCCTCTCCCCAGTGTGAGTGCGCTGGTGTACAGTGAGCTCAGTGAACGGCCTCTCCCCAGTGTGAACTCGCTGGTGTACAGTGAGCTCAGTGAACGGCCTCTCCCCAGTGTGAGTGCGCTGGTGTACAGTGAGCTCAGTGAACGGCCTCTCCCCAGTGTGAGTGCGCTGGTGTACAGTGAGCTCAGTGAACGGCCTCTCCCCAGTGTGAACTCGCTGGTGTACAGTGAGCTCAGTGAACGGCCTCTCCCCAGTGTGAGTGCGCTGGTGTACAGTGAGCTCAGTGAACGGCCTCTCCCCAGTGTGAACTCGCTGGTGTACAGTGAGCTCAGTGAACGGCCTCTCCCCAGTGTGAGTGCGCTGGTGTACAGTGAGCTCAGTGAACGGCCTCTCCCCAGTGTGAACTGCGCTGGTGTACAGTGAGCTCAGTGAACGGCCTCTCCCCAGTGTGAGTGCGCTGGTGTACAGTGAGCTCAGTGAACGGCCTCTCCCCAGTGTGAACTCGCTGGTGTACAGTGAGCTCAGTGAACGGTCTCTCCCCAGTGTGAACTCGCTGGTGTACAGTGAGCTCAGTGAACGGCCTCTCCCCAGTGTGAACTCGCTGGTGTACAGTGAGCTCAGTGAACGGCCTCTCCCCAGTGTGAGTGCGCTGGTGTACAGTGAGCTCAGTGAACGGCCTCTCCCCAGTGTGAGTGCGCTGGTGTACAGTGAGCTCAGTGAACGGCCTCTCCCCAGTGTGAGTGCGCTGGTGTACAGTGAGCTCAGTGAACGGCCTCTCCCCAGTGTGAGTGCGCTGGTGTACAGTGAGCTCAGTGAACGGCCTCTCCCCAGTGTGAACTCGCTGGTGTACAGTGAGCTCAGTGAACGGCCTCTCCCCAGTGTGAGTGCGCTGGTGTACAGTGAGCTCAGTGAACGGCCTCTCCCCAGTGTGAACTGCGCTGGTGTACAGTGAGCTCAGTGAACGGCCTCTCCCCAGTGTGAGTGCGCTGGTGTACAGTGAGCTCAGTGAACGGCCTCTCCCCAGTGTGAACTCGCTGGTGTACAGTGAGCTCAGTGAACGGTCTCTCCCCAGTGTGAGTGCGCTGGTGTACAGTGAGCTCAGTGAACGGCCTCTCCCCAGTGTGAACTCGCTGGTGTACAGTGAGCTCAGTGAACGGCCTCTCCCCAGTGTGAGTGCGCTGGTGTACAGTGAGCTCAGTGAACGGCCTCTCCCCAGTGTGAGTGCGCTGGTGTACAGTGAGCTCAGTGAACGGCCTCTCCCCAGTGTGAACTCGCTGGTGTACAGTGAGCTCAGTGAACGGCCTCTCCCCAGTGTGAACTCGCTGGTGTACAGTGAGCTCAGTGAACGGCCTCTCCCCAGTGTGAACTCGCTGGTGTACAGTGAGCTCAGTGAACGGCCTCTCCCCAGTGTGAACTCGCTGGTGTACAGTGAGCTCAGTGAACGGCCTCTCCCCAGTGTGAGTGCGCTGGTGTACAGTGAGCTCAGTGAACGGCCTCTCCCCAGTGTGAACTCGCTGGTGTACAGTGAGCTCAGTGAACGGCCTCTCCCCAGTGTGAACTCGCTGGTGTACAGTGAGCTCAGTGAACGGCCTCTCCCCAGTGTGAACTCGCTGGTGTACAGTGAGCTCAGTGAACGGCCTCTCCCCAGTGTGAGTGCGCTGGTGTACAGTGAGCTCAGTGAACGGCCTCTCCCCAGTGTGAACTCGCTGGTGTACAGTGAGCTCAGTGAACGGCCTCTCCCCAGTGTGAACTCGCTGGTGTACAGTGAGCTCAGTGAACGGCCTCTCCCCAGTGTGAACTCGCTGGTGTACAGTGAGCTCAGTGAACGGCCTCTCCCCAGTGTGAACTCGCTGGTGTACAGTGAGCTCAGTGAACGGCCTCTCCCCAGTGTGAGTGCGCTGGTGTACAGTGAGCTCAGTGAACGGCCTCTCCCCAGTGTGAACTCGCTGGTGTACAGTGAGCTCAGTGAACGGTCTCTCCCCAGTGTGAACTCGCTGGTGTACAGTGAGCTCAGTGAACGGCCTCTCCCCAGTGTGAGTGCGCTGGTGTACAGTGAGCTCAGTGAACGGTCTCTCCCCAGTGTGAACTCGCTGGTGTACAGTGAGCTCAGTGAACGGCCTCTCCCCAGTGTGAGTGCGCTGGTGTACAGTGAGCTCAGTGAACGGCCTCTCCCCAGTGTGAACTCGCTGGTGTACAGTGAGCTCAGTGAACGGCCTCTCCCCAGTGTGAGTGCGCTGGTGTACAGTGAGCTCAGTGAACGGCCTCTCCCCAGTGTGAGTGCGCTGGTGTACAGTGAGCTCAGTGAACGGCCTCTCCCCAGTGTGAACTCGCTGGTGTACAGTGAGCTCAGTGAACGGTCTCTCCCCAGTGTGAACTCGCTGGTGTACAGTGAGCTCAGTGAACGGCCTCTCCCCAGTGTGAGTGCGCTGGTGTACAGTGAGCTCAGTGAACGGCCTCTCCCCAGTGTGAACTCGCTGGTGTACAGTGAGCTCAGTGAACGGCCTCTCCCCAGTGTGAACTCGCTGGTGTACAGTGAGCTCAGTGAACGGCCTCTCCCCAGTGTGAGTGCGCTGGTGTACAGTGAGCTCAGTGAACGGCCTCTCCCCAGTGTGAACTCGCTGGTGTACAGTGAGCTCAGTGAACGGCCTCTCCCCAGTGTGAGTGCGCTGGTGTACAGTGAGCTCAGTGAACGGCCTCTCCCCAGTGTGAGTGCGCTGGTGTACAGTGAGCTCAGTGAACGGCCTCTCCCCAGTGTGAGTGCGCTGGTGTACAGTGAGCTCAGTGAACGGCCTCTCCCCAGTGTGAGTGCGCTGGTGTACAGTGAGCTCAGTGAACGGCCTCTCCCCAGTGTGAGTGCGCTGGTGTACAGTGAGCTCAGTGAACGGTCCTCTCCCCAGTGTGAGTGCGCTGGTGTACAGTGAGCTCAGTGAACGGCCTCTCCCCAGTGTGAGTGCGCTGGTGTACAGTGAGCTCAGTGAACGGCCTCTCCCCAGTGTGAACTCGCTGGTGTACAGTGAGCTCAGTGAACGGCCTCTCCCCAGTGTGAACTCGCTGGTGTACAGTGAGCTCAGTGAACGGCCTCTCCCCAGTGTGAGTGCGCTGGTGTACAGTGAGCTCAGTGAACGGCCTCTCCCCAGTGTGAACTCGCTGGTGTACAGTGAGCTCAGTGAACGGCCTCTCCCCAGTGTGAGTGCGCTGGTGTACAGTGAGCTCAGTGAACGGCCTCTCCCCAGTGTGAGTGCGCTGGTGTACAGTGAGCTCAGTGAACGGCCTCTCCCCAGTGTGAACTCGCTGGTGTACAGTGAGCTCAGTGAACGGCCTCTCCCCAGTGTGAACTCGCTGGTGTACAGTGAGCTCAGTGAACGGCTCTCCCCAGTGTGAGTGCGCTGGTGTACAGTGAGCTCAGTGAACGGCCTCTCCCCAGTGTGAGTGCGCTGGTGTACAGTGAGCTCAGTGAACGGCCTCTCCCCAGTGTGAGTGCGCTGGTGTACAGTGAGCTCAGTGAACGGCCTCTCCCCAGTGTGAACTCGCTGGTGTACAGTGAGCTCAGTGAACGGCCTCTCCCCAGTGTGAACTCGCTGGTGTACAGTGAGCTCAGTGAACGGCCTCTCCCCAGTGTGAGTGCGCTGGTGTACAGTGAGCTCAGTGAACGGCCTCTCCCCAGTGTGAACTCGCTGGTGTACAGTGAGCTCAGTGAACGGCCTCTCCCCAGTGTGAGTGCGCTGGTGTACAGTGAGCTCAGTGAACGGCTCTCCCCAGTGTGAACTGCGCTGGTGTACAGTGAGCTCAGTGAACGGCCTCTCCCCAGTGTGAACTCGCTGGTGTACAGTGAGCTCAGTGAACGGCCTCTCCCCAGTGTGAGTGCGCTGGTGTACAGTGAGCTCAGTGAACGGCCTCTCCCCAGTGTGAACTCGCTGGTGTACAGTGAGCTCAGTGAACGGCCTCTCCCCAGTGTGAGTGCTGGTGTACAGTGAGCTCAGTGAACGGCCTCTCCCCAGTGTGAGTGCGCTGGTGTACAGTGAGCTCAGTGAACGGCCTCTCCCCAGTGTGAACTCGCTGGTGTACAGTGAGCTCAGTGAACGGCCTCTCCCCAGTGTGAACTCGCTGGTGTACAGTGAGCTCAGTGAACGGCCTCTCCCCAGTGTGAGTGCGCTGGTGTACAGTGAGCTCAGTGAACGGCCTCTCCCCAGTGTGAACTCGCTGGTGTACAGTGAGCTCAGTGAACGGCCTCTCCCCAGTGTGAGTGCGCTGGTGTACAGTGAGCTCAGTGAACGGCCTCTCCCCAGTGTGAACTCGCTGGTGTACAGTGAGCTCAGTGAACGGTCTCTCCCCAGTGTGAGTGCGCTGGTGTACAGTGAGCTCAGTGAACGGCCTCTCCCCAGTGTGAGTGCGCTGGTGTACAGTGAGCTCAGTGAACGGTCCTCTCCCCAGTGTGAGTGCGCTGGTGTACAGTGAGCTCAGTGAACGGCCTCTCCCCAGTGTGAGTGCGCTGGTGTACAGTGAGCTCAGTGAACGGCCTCTCCCCAGTGTGAGTGCGCTGGTGTACAGTGAGCTCAGTGAACGGCCTCTCCCCAGTGTGAGTGCGCTGGTGTACAGTGAGCTCAGTGAACGGCCTCTCCCCAGTGTGAACTCGCTGGTGTACAGTGAGCTCAGTGAACGGCCTCTCCCCAGTGTGAACTCGCTGGTGTACAGTGAGCTCAGTGAACGGCCTCTCCCCAGTGTGAACTCGCTGGTGTACAGTGAGCTCAGTGAACGGCCTCTCCCCAGTGTGAACTCGCTGGTGTACAGTGAGCTCAGTGAACGGCCTCTCCCCAGTGTGAGTGCGCTGGTGTACAGTGAGCTCAGTGAACGGCCTCTCCCCAGTGTGAACTGCTGGTGTACAGTGAGCTCAGTGAACGGCCTCTCCCCAGTGTGAACTCGCTGGTGTACAGTGAGCTCAGTGAACGGCCTCTCCCCAGTGTGAACTCGCTGGTGTACAGTGAGCTCAGTGAACGGCCTCTCCCCAGTGTGAACTCGCTGGTGTACAGTGAGCTCAGTGAACGGTCTCTCCCCAGTGTGAGTGCGCTGGTGTACAGTGAGCTCAGTGAACGGCCTCTCCCCAGTGTGAACTCGCTGGTGTACAGTGAGCTCAGTGAACGGCCTCTCCCCAGTGTGAGTGCGCTGGTGTACAGTGAGCTCAGTGAACGGCCTCTCCCCAGTGTGAACTCGCTGGTGTACAGTGAGCTCAGTGAACGGCCTCTCCCCAGTGTGAGTGCGCTGGTGTACAGTGAGCTCAGTGAACGGCCTCTCCCCAGTGTGAGTGCGCTGGTGTACAGTGAGCTCAGTGAACGGCCTCTCCCCAGTGTGAACTCGCTGGTGTACAGTGAGCTCAGTGAACGGTCTCTCCCCAGTGTGAGTGCGCTGGTGTACAGTGAGCTCAGTGAACGGCCTCTCCCCAGTGTGAACTCGCTGGTGTACAGTGAGCTCAGTGAACGGCCTCTCCCCAGTGTGAGTGCGCTGGTGTACAGTGAGCTCAGTGAACGGCCTCTCCCCAGTGTGAGTGCGCTGGTGTACAGTGAGCTCAGTGAACGGCCTCTCCCCAGTGTGAGTGCGCTGGTGTACAGTGAGCTCAGTGAACGGCCTCTCCCCAGTGTGAACTCGCTGGTGTACAGTGAGCTCAGTGAACGGTCTCTCCCCAGTGTGAACTCGCTGGTGTACAGTGAGCTCAGTGAACGGCCTCTCCCCAGTGTGAACTCGCTGGTGTACAGTGAGCTCAGTGAACGGCCTCTCCCCAGTGTGAGTGCGCTGGTGTACAGTGAGCTCAGTGAACGGCCTCTCCCCAGTGTGAGTGCGCTGGTGTACAGTGAGCTCAGTGAACGGCCTCTCCCCAGTGTGAGTGCGCTGGTGTACAGTGAGCTCAGTGAACGGCCTCTCCCCAGTGTGAGTGCGCTGGTGTACAGTGAGCTCAGTGAACGGCCTCTCCCCAGTGTGAACTCGCTGGTGTACAGTGAGCTCAGTGAACGGTCTCTCCCCAGTGTGAACTCGCTGGTGTACAGTGAGCTCAGTGAACGGCCTCTCCCCAGTGTGAACTCGCTGGTGTACAGTGAGCTCAGTGAACGGCCTCTCCCCAGTGTGAGTGCGCTGGTGTACAGTGAGCTCAGTGAACGGCCTCTCCCCAGTGTGAGTGCGCTGGTGTACAGTGAGCTCAGTGAACGGCCTCTCCCCAGTGTGAACTCGCTGGTGTACAGTGAGCTCAGTGAACGGCCTCTCCCCAGTGTGAACTCGCTGGTGTACAGTGAGCTCAGTGAACGGCCTCTCCCCAGTGTGAGTGCGCTGGTGTACAGTGAGCTCAGTGAACGGCCTCTCCCCAGTGTGAACTCGCTGGTGTACAGTGAGCTCAGTGAACGGTCTCTCCCCAGTGTGAACTGCGCTGGTGTACAGTGAGCTCAGTGAACGGCCTCCCCCAGTGTGAACTCGCTGGTGTACAGTGAGCTCAGTGAACGGTCTCTCTCCCCAGTGTGAGTGCGCTGGTGTACAGTGAGCTCAGTGAACGGCCTCTCCCCAGTGTGAACTCGCTGGTGTACAGTGAGCTCAGTGAACGGCCTCTCCCCAGTGTGAACTCGCTGGTGTACAGTGAGCTCAGTGAACGGCCTCTCCCCAGTGTGAGTGCGCTGGTGTACAGTGAGCTCAGTGAACGGCCTCTCCCCAGTGTGAACTCGCTGGTGTACAGTGAGCTCAGTGAACGGCCTCTCCCCAGTGTGAGTGCGCTGGTGTACAGTGAGCTCAGTGAACGGCCTCTCCCCAGTGTGAGTGCGCTGGTGTACAGTGAGCTCAGTGAACGGCCTCTCCCCAGTGTGAGTGCGCTGGTGTACAGTGAGCTCAGTGAACGGCCTCTCCCCAGTGTGAGTGCGCTGGTGTACAGTGAGCTCAGTGAACGGCCTCTCCCCAGTGTGAGTGCGCTGGTGTACAGTGAGCTCAGTGAACGGCCTCTCCCCAGTGTGAGTGCGCTGGTGTACAGTGAGCTCAGTGAACGGCCTCTCCCCAGTGTGAACTGCGCTGGTGTACAGTGAGCTCAGTGAACGGCCTCTCCCCAGTGTGTGCGCTGGTGTACAGTGAGCTCAGTGAACGGCCTCTCCCCAGTGTGAACTCGCTGGTGTACAGTGAGCTCAGTGAACGGCCTCTCCCCAGTGTGAACTCGCTGGTGTACAGTGAGCTCAGTGAACGGCCTCTCCCCAGTGTGAGTGCGCTGGTGTACAGTGAGCTCAGTGAACGGCCTCTCCCCAGTGTGAACTCGCTGGTGTACAGTGAGCTCAGTGAACGGCCTCTCCCCAGTGTGAGTCGCTGGTGTACAGTGAGCTCAGTGAACGGCCTCTCCCCAGTGTGAACTCGCTGGTGTACAGTGAGCTCAGTGAACGGTCTCTCCCCAGTGTGAGTGCGCTGGTGTACAGTGAGCTCAGTGAACGGCCTCTCCCCAGTGTGAGTGCGCTGGTGTACAGTGAGCTCAGTGAACGGCCTCTCCCCAGTGTGAGTGCGCTGGTGTACAGTGAGCTCAGTGAACGGCCTCTCCCCAGTGTGAACTCGCTGGTGTACAGTGAGCTCAGTGAACGGTCTCTCCCCAGTGTGAACTCGCTGGTGTACAGTGAGCTCAGTGAACGGCCTCTCCCCAGTGTGAGTGCGCTGGTGTACAGTGAGCTCAGTGAACGGTCTCTCCCCAGTGTGAACTCGCTGGTGTACAGTGAGCTCAGTGAACGGTCTCTCCCCAGTGTGAGTGCGCTGGTGTACAGTGAGCTCAGTGAACGGCCTCTCCCCAGTGTGAACTCGCTGGTGTACAGTGAGCTCAGTGAACGGCCTCTCCCCAGTGTGAGTGCGCTGGTGTACAGTGAGCTCAGTGAACGGCCTCTCCCCAGTGTGAGTGCGCTGGTGTACAGTGAGCTCAGTGAACGGTCTCTCCCCAGTGTGAACTCGCTGGTGTACAGTGAGCTCAGTGAACGGCCTCTCCCCAGTGTGAGTGCGCTGGTGTACAGTGAGCTCAGTGAACGGCCTCTCCCCAGTGTGAACTCGCTGGTGTACAGTGAGCTCAGTGAACGGCCTCTCCCCAGTGTGAGTGCGCTGGTGTACAGTGAGCTCAGTGAACGGCCTCTCCCCAGTGTGAGTGCGCTGGTGTACAGTGAGCTCAGTGAACGGCCTCTCCCCAGTGTGAACTCGCTGGTGTACAGTGAGCTCAGTGAACGGCCTCTCCCCAGTGTGAACTCGCTGGTGTACAGTGAGCTCAGTGAACGGCCTCTCCCCAGTGTGAGTGCGCTGGTGTACAGTGAGCTCAGTGAACGGCCTCTCCCCAGTGTGAACTCGCTGGTGTACAGTGAGCTCAGTGAACGGTCTCTCCCCAGTGTGAGTGCGCTGGTGTACAGTGAGCTCAGTGAACGGCCTCTCCCCAGTGTGAGTGCGCTGGTGTACAGTGAGCTCAGTGAACGGTCTCTCCCCAGTGTGAACTCGCTGGTGTACAGTGAGCTCAGTGAACGGCCTCTCCCCAGTGTGAGTGCGCTGGTGTACAGTGAGCTCAGTGAACGGCCTCTCCCCAGTGTGAGTGCGCTGGTGTACAGTGAGCTCAGTGAACGGCCTCTCCCCAGTGTGAGTGCGCTGGTGTACAGTGAGCTCAGTGAACGGCCTCTCCCCAGTGTGAACTCGCTGGTGTACAGTGAGCTCAGTGAACGGCTCTCCCCAGTGTGAACTCGCTGGTGTACAGTGAGCTCAGTGAACGGCCTCTCCCCAGTGTGAGTGCGCTGGTGTACAGTGAGCTCAGTGAACGGCCTCTCCCCAGTGTGAACTCGCTGGTGTACAGTGAGCTCAGTGAACGGCCTCTCCCCAGTGTGAGTGCGCTGGTGTACAGTGAGCTCAGTGAACGGCCTCTCCCCAGTGTGAGTGCGCTGGTGTACAGTGAGCTCAGTGAACGGCCTCTCCCCAGTGTGAACTCGCTGGTGTACAGTGAGCTCAGTGAACGGCCTCTCCCCAGTGTGAACTCGCTGGTGTACAGTGAGCTCAGTGAACGGTCTCTCTCCCCAGTGTGAACTCGCTGGTGTACAGTGAGCTCAGTGAACGGCCTCTCCCCAGTGTGAGTGCGCTGGTGTACAGTGAGCTCAGTGAACGGCCTCTCCCCAGTGTGAGTGCGCTGGTGTACAGTGAGCTCAGTGAACGGTCTCTCCCCAGTGTGAACTCGCTGGTGTACAGTGAGCTCAGTGAACGGCCTCTCCCCAGTGTGAGTGCGCTGGTGTACAGTGAGCTCAGTGAACGGTCTCTCCCCAGTGTGAGTGCGCTGGTGTACAGTGAGCTCAGTGAACGGTCTCTCCCCAGTGTGAGTGCGCTGGTGTACAGTGAGCTCAGTGAACGGCCTCTCCCCAGTGTGAACTCGCTGGTGTACAGTGAGCTCAGTGAACGGCCTCTCCCCAGTGTGAGTGCGCTGGTGTACAGTGAGCTCAGTGAACGGCCTCTCCCCAGTGTGAGTGCGCTGGTGTACAGTGAGCTCAGTGAACGGCCTCTCCCCAGTGTGAACTCGCTGGTGTACAGTGAGCTCAGTGAACGGTCTCTCCCCAGTGTGAGTGCGCTGGTGTACAGTGAGCTCAGTGAACGGCCTCTCCCCAGTGTGAACTCGCTGGTGTACAGTGAGCTCAGTGAACGGTCTCTCCCCAGTGTGAGTGCGCTGGTGTACAGTGAGCTCAGTGAACGGCCTCTCCCCAGTGTGAGTGCGCTGGTGTACAGTGAGCTCAGTGAACGGTCTCTCCCCAGTGTGAGTGCGCTGGTGTACAGTGAGCTCAGTGAACGGCCTCTCCCCAGTGTGAGTGCGCTGGTGTACAGTGAGCTCAGTGAACGGCCTCTCCCCAGTGTGAGTGCGCTGGTGTACAGTGAGCTCAGTGAACGGCCTCTCCCCAGTGTGAGGCGCTGGTGTACAGTGAGCTCAGTGAACGGCCTCTCCCCAGTGTGAACTCGCTGGTGTACAGTGAGCTCAGTGAACGGCCTCTCCCCAGTGTGAACTCGCTGGTGTACAGTGAGCTCAGTGAACGGCCTCTCCCCAGTGTGAGTGCGCTGGTGTACAGTGAGCTCAGTGAACGGCCTCTCCCCAGTGTGAACTCGCTGGTGTACAGTGAGCTCAGTGAACGGCCTCTCCCCAGTGTGAGTGCGCTGGTGTACAGTGAGCTCAGTGAACGGCCTCTCCCCAGTGTGAGTGCGCTGGTGTACAGTGAGCTCAGTGAACGGCCTCTCCCCAGTGTGAACTCGCTGGTGTACAGTGAGCTCAGTGAACGGTCCTCTCCCCAGTGTGAACTCGCTGGTGTACAGTGAGCTCAGTGAACGGCCTCTCCCCAGTGTGAACTCGCTGGTGTACAGTGAGCTCAGTGAACGGTCTCTCCCCAGTGTGAGTGCGCTGGTGTACAGTGAGCTCAGTGAACGGTCTCCCCAGTGTGAACTCGCTGGTGTACAGTGAGCTCAGTGAACGGTCTCTCCCCAGTGTGAGTGCGCTGGTGTACAGTGAGCTCAGTGAACGGTCTCTCCCCAGTGTGAACTCGCTGGTGTACAGTGAGCTCAGTGAACGGCCTCTCCCCAGTGTGAGTGCGCTGGTGTACAGTGAGCTCAGTGAACGGTCTCTCCCCAGTGTGAGTGCGCTGGTGTACAGTGAGCTCAGTGAACGGTCTCTCCCCAGTGTGAGTGCGCTGGTGTACAGTGAGCTCAGTGAACGGTCTCTCCCCAGTGTGAGTGCGCTGGTGTACAGTGAGCTCAGTGAACGGCCTCTCCCCAGTGTGAACTCGCTGGTGTACAGTGAGCTCAGTGAACGGCCTCTCCCCAGTGTGAACTGCGCTGGTGTACAGTGAGCTCAGTGAACGGCCTCTCCCCAGTGTGAGTGCGCTGGTGTACAGTGAGCTCAGTGAACGGCCTCTCCCCAGTGTGAACTCGCTGGTGTACAGTGAGCTCAGTGAACGGCTCTCCCCAGTGTGAGTGCGCTGGTGTACAGTGAGCTCAGTGAACGGCCTCTCCCCAGTGTGAACTCGCTGGTGTACAGTGAGCTCAGTGAACGGTCTCTCCCCAGTGTGAGTGCGCTGGTGTACAGTGAGCTCAGTGAACGGCCTCTCCCCAGTGTGAGTGCGCTGGTGTACAGTGAGCTCAGTGAACGGCCTCTCCCCAGTGTGAGTGCGCTGGTGTACAGTGAGCTCAGTGAACGGCCTCTCCCCAGTGTGAACTCGCTGGTGTACAGTGAGCTCAGTGAACGGTCTCTCCCCAGTGTGAACTCGCTGGTGTACAGTGAGCTCAGTGAACGGCCTCTCCCCAGTGTGAACTCGCTGGTGTACAGTGAGCTCAGTGAACGGCCTCTCCCCAGTGTGAAGCGCTGGTGTACAGTGAGCTCAGTGAACGGCCTCTCCCCAGTGTGAGTGCGCTGGTGTACAGTGAGCTCAGTGAACGGCCTCTCCCCAGTGTGAGTGCGCTGGTGTACAGTGAGCTCAGTGAACGGCCTCTCCCCAGTGTGAGTGCGCTGGTGTACAGTGAGCTCAGTGAACGGCCTCTCCCCAGTGTGAACTCGCTGGTGTACAGTGAGCTCAGTGAACGGTCTCTCCCCAGTGTGAGTGCGCTGGTGTACAGTGAGCTCAGTGAACGGCCTCTCCCCAGTGTGAACTCGCTGGTGTACAGTGAGCTCAGTGAACGGCCTCTCCCCAGTGTGAGTGCGCTGGTGTACAGTGAGCTCAGTGAACGGCCTCTCCCCAGTGTGAGTGCGCTGGTGTACAGTGAGCTCAGTGAACGGCCTCTCCCCAGTGTGAACTCGCTGGTGTACAGTGAGCTCAGTGAACGGCCTCTCCCCAGTGTGAACTCGCTGGTGTACAGTGAGCTCAGTGAACGTCTCTCCCAGTGTGAGTGCGCTGGTGTACAGTGAGCTCAGTGAACGGCCTCTCCCCAGTGTGAACTCGCTGGTGTACAGTGAGCTCAGTGAACGGCCTCTCCCCAGTGTGAGTGCGCTGGTGTACAGTGAGCTCAGTGAACGGTCTCTCCCCAGTGTGAACTCGCTGGTGTACAGTGAGCTCAGTGAACGGCCTCTCCCCAGTGTGAGTGCGCTGGTGTACAGTGAGCTCAGTGAACGGCCTCTCCCCAGTGTGAACTCGCTGGTGTACAGTGAGCTCAGTGAACGGCCTCTCCCCAGTGTGAACTCGCTGGTGTACAGTGAGCTCAGTGAACGGCCTCTCCCCAGTGTGAGTGCGCTGGTGTACAGTGAGCTCAGTGAACGGCCTCTCCCCAGTGTGAACTCGCTGGTGTACAGTGAGCTCAGTGAACGGCCTCTCCCCAGTGTGAGTGCGCTGGTGTACAGTGAGCTCAGTGAACGGCCTCTCCCCAGTGTGAGTGCGCTGGTGTACAGTGAGCTCAGTGAACGGCCTCTCCCCAGTGTGAGTGCGCTGGTGTACAGTGAGCTCAGTGAACGGCCTCTCCCCAGTGTGAGTGCGCTGGTGTACAGTGAGCTCAGTGAACGGCCTCTCCCCAGTGTGAGTGCGCTGGTGTACAGTGAGCTCAGTGAACGGCCTCTCCCCAGTGTGAGTGCGCTGGTGTACAGTGAGCTCAGTGAACGGCCTCTCCCAGTGTGAGTGCGCTGGTGTACAGTGAGCTCAGTGAACGGCCTCTCCCCAGTGTGAGTGCGCTGGTGTACAGTGAGCTCAGTGAACGGCCTCTCCCCAGTGTGAACTGCTGGTGTACAGTGAGCTCAGTGAACGGCCTCTCCCCAGTGTGAACTCGCTGGTGTACAGTGAGCTCAGTGAACGGCCTCTCCCCAGTGTGAGTGCGCTGGTGTACAGTGAGCTCAGTGAACGGCCTCTCCCCAGTGTGAACTCGCTGGTGTACAGTGAGCTCAGTGAACGGCCTCTCCCCAGTGTGAGTGCGCTGGTGTACAGTGAGCTCAGTGAACGGCCTCTCCCCAGTGTGAACTCGCTGGTGTACAGTGAGCTCAGTGAACGGCTCTCCCCAGTGTGAGTGCGCTGGTGTACAGTGAGCTCAGTGAACGGCCTCTCCCCAGTGTGAGTGCGCTGGTGTACAGTGAGCTCAGTGAACGGCCTCTCCCCAGTGTGATGCGCTGGTGTACAGTGAGCTCAGTGAACGGCCTCTCCCCAGTGTGAACTCGCTGGTGTACAGTGAGCTCAGTGAACGGTCCTCTCCCCAGTGTGAACTCGCTGGTGTACAGTGAGCTCAGTGAACGGTCTCTCCCCAGTGTGAGTGCGCTGGTGTACAGTGAGCTCAGTGAACGGCCTCTCCCCAGTGTGAACTCGCTGGTGTACAGTGAGCTCAGTGAACGGCCTCTCCCCAGTGTGAACTCGCTGGTGTACAGTCAGCTCAGTGAACGGCCTCTCCCAGTGTGAACTCGCTGGTGTACAGTGAGCTCAGTGAACGGTCTCTCCCCAGTGTGAACTCGCTGGTGTACAGTGAGCTCAGTGAACGGTCTCTCCCCAGTGTGAGTGCGCTGGTGTACAGTGAGCTCAGTGAACGGCCTCTCCCCAGTGTGAACTCGCTGGTGTACAGTGAGCTCAGTGAACGGCCTCTCCCCAGTGTGAGTGCGCTGGTGTACAGTGAGCTCAGTGAACGGCCTCTCCCCAGTGTGAACTCGCTGGTGTACAGTGAGCTCAGTGAACGGCCTCTCCCCAGTGTGAACTCGCTGGTGTACAGTGAGCTCAGTGAACGGCCTCTCCCCAGTGTGAACTCGCTGGTGTACAGTGAGCTCAGTGAACGGCCTCTCCCCAGTGTGAGTGCGCTGGTGTACAGTGAGCTCAGTGAACGGCCTCTCCCCAGTGTGAACTCGCTGGTGTACAGTGAGCTCAGTGAACGGCCTCTCCCCAGTGTGAACTCGCTGGTGTACAGTGAGCTCAGTGAACGGTCTCTCCCCAGTGTGAACTCGCTGGTGTACAGTGAGCTCAGTGAACGGCCTCTCCCCAGTGTGAACTCGCTGGTGTACAGTGAGCTCAGTGAACGGCCTCTCCCCAGTGTGAGTGCGCTGGTGTACAGTGAGCTCAGTGAACGGCCTCTCCCCAGTGTGAACTCGCTGGTGTACAGTGAGCTCAGTGAACGGTCTCTCCCCAGTGTGAACTCGCTGGTGTACAGTGAGCTCAGTGAACGGTCTCTCCCCAGTGTGAGTGCGCTGGTGTACAGTGAGCTCAGTGAACGGCCTCTCCCCAGTGTGAACTCGCTGGTGTACAGTGAGCTCAGTGAACGGCCTCTCCCCAGTGTGAGTGCGCTGGTGTACAGTGAGCTCAGTGAACGGCCTCTCCCCAGTGTG
Source organism: Squalus acanthias (assembly GCA_030390025.1). Taxonomy (NCBI): domain Eukaryota; kingdom Metazoa; phylum Chordata; class Chondrichthyes; order Squaliformes; family Squalidae; genus Squalus; species Squalus acanthias. The sequence continues at coordinate 72,644 of JASTWF010001538.1, forward strand.
AACTCGCTGGTGTACAGTGAGCTCAGTGAACGGTCTCTCCCCAGTGTGAGTGCGCTGGTGTACAGTGAGCTCAGTGAACGGCCTCTCCCCAGTGTGAGTGCGCTGGTGTACAGTGAGCTCAGTGAACGGCCTCTCCCCAGTGTGAACTCGCTGGTGTACAGTGAGCTCAGTGAACGGTCTCTCCCCAGTGTGAACTCGCTGGTGTACAGTGAGCTCAGTGAACGGTCTCTCCCCAGTGTGAGTGCGCTGGTGTACAGTGAGCTCAGTGAACGGCCTCTCCCCAGTGTGAACTCGCTGGTGTACAGTGAGCTCAGTGAACGGCCTCTCCCCAGTGTGAACTCGCTGGTGTACAGTGAGCTCAGTGAACGGCCTCTCCCCAGTGTGAGTGCGCTGGTGTACAGTGAGCTCAGTGAACGGCCTCTCCCCAGTGTGAACTCGCTGGTGTACAGTGAGCTCAGTGAACGGCCTCTCCCCAGTGTGAAGTGCGCTGGTGTACAGTGAGCTCAGTGAACGGCCTCTCCCCAGTGTGAGTGCGCTGGTGTACAGTGAGCTCAGTGAACGGCCTCTCCCCAGTGTGAGTGCGCTGGTGTACAGTGAGCTCAGTGAACGGCCTCTCCCCAGTGTGAGTGCGCTGGTGTACAGTGAGCTCAGTGAACGGCCTCTCCCCAGTGTGAGTGCGCTGGTGTACAGTGAGCTCAGTGAACGGCCTCTCCCCAGTGTGAGTGCGCTGGTGTACAGTGAGCTCAGTGAACGGCCTCTCCCCAGTGTGAGTGCGCTGGTGTACAGTGAGCTCAGTGAACGGCCTCTCCCCAGTGTGAGTGCGCTGGTGTACAGTGAGCTCAGTGAACGGTCTCTCCCCAGTGTGAGGCGCTGGTGTACAGTGAGCTCAGTGAACGGCCTCTCCCCAGTGTGAACTCGCTGGTGTACAGTGAGCTCAGTGAACGGCCTCTCCCCAGTGTGAGTGCGCTGGTGTACAGTGAGCTCAGTGAACGGTCCTCCTCTCCCCAGTGTGAGTGCGCTGGTGTACAGTGAGCTCAGTGAACGGTCTCTCCCCAGTGTGAGTGCGCTGGTGTACAGTGAGCTCAGTGAACGGCCTCTCCCCAGTGTGAACTCGCTGGTGTACAGTGAGCTCAGTGAACGGTCCTCTCCCCAGTGTGAACTCGCTGGTGTACAGTGAGCTCAGTGAACGGTCTCTCCCCAGTGTGAGTGCGCTGGTGTACAGTGAGCTCAGTGAACGGTCTCTCCCCAGTGTGAACTCGCTGGTGTACAGTGAGCTCAGTGAACGGCCTCTCCCCAGTGTGAGTGCGCTGGTGTACAGTGAGCTCAGTGAACGGCCTCTCCCCAGTGTGAGTGCGCTGGTGTACAGTGAGCTCAGTGAACGGTCTCTCCCAGTGTGAAACTCGCTGGTGTACAGTGAGCTCAGTGAACGGCCCTCTCCCAGTGTGAGTGCGCTGGTGTACAGTGAGCTCAGTGAACGGCCTCTCCCCAGTGTGAACTCGCTGGTGTACAGTGAGCTCAGTGAACGGCTCTCCCCAGTGTGAGTGCGCTGGTGTACAGTGAGCTCAGTGAACGGCCTCTCCCCAGTGTGAGTGCGCTGGTGTACAGTGAGCTCAGTGAACGGCCTCTCCCCAGTGTGAACTCGCTGGTGTACAGTGAGCTCAGTGAACGGCCTCTCCCCAGTGTGAACTCGCTGGT